>PVKA01015023.1:0-51056 GCA_004027165.1 Ctenomys sociabilis
CTTCTTGCCTTCCTCTCTGAGGTCTGTCAGGAGAGTAGTGTGGCCCTGACTCAAGGCTTCATGGCTGCCTGTCACATTACAGTTTTCACGCGCTTAGGGGAGGACTGTTTAGCCAAGCATCAAGGTCAACTGCAGTGTCAAGGACCTTTGACTTATAATACCAGGCTTAGGATCCATCTAAAGTACAGTGGTGTTCACTGGTATTAAATAGAGTCAGAAAGAGTTAGTGACAGTAGAGGGGGAGTTTGTGGTACAGGAGACAGGACCCCAGCAGTGGAGTGGTGGCCAGGTTAATTGATGTAAGCAAGAAGCAGGTCGGACTTTGGGTCCTTGGGAAGAATAGGATAAAGCTTTTCTAGATTGGGCTGCTTTCTAGGGTGCCTCAGGGTCTTTTGAATAAGGGACTGCGGGCTGACCTAGTCTGCCTTTCAGGCTGTGGCATTTCAGGAAAGCTTTTATGGCTTGGGCTGAATTTGATAACCTCTCCAAAAGCCTTGTGAGTCTTAATCAGACTGTGGACCCACATTACTAAAAATCTTTCACCATGCATCCACAAATTTTCATGGAACAAAGATGGCCCTGCCTGGGCCAGGACACAAGGTGGCCTCAGGGAATCTAGGTGAAGGGAGGGCAGATGGCTCATTTCTACTTCTCTAAAGTAGAGTGCCCAGGTAAATTTCTGACACCTCTCAGTTTAGGATGTCTTGGCTAGGTCAGTAGGCCTATGCTTAAACACTAGGTCCACTCTAAGCTGTGTGACCTTAGAATGCCTCATGTTTGCTGGGCCAGCTGTGCTGAGTCAGCCAATTCAGCAGCCACTGCAGGCAGGGGATGGTGGTAGTGGCGACCACACCAATTTCCTTCCCTCCTGTTTACTTCCTGTTGCCTTTCCATGAAAGGCCTCTCCTACCAGAAAATAGCACCAGTAAAGCAAAAGTGAATGCTTTCTAGCTTCACTTCCAGCTCTTAACCATGCCTGGCAGGCTCTGGCTGGGTGTCCTAATTTGGCAGCCCTGTGGTGATAGGCTTTATATATTCTTTCAAAGGGTTACATCCCTCTGAAGATTTGTTTTCTGGTGGTGAGCTTAGCAACTCTATTTTTTTCATAATTTATTTTCTTACACAAAGAATAAATGCCCCCAAGTACAATTGCACCCAGATTACTAGAGTCTCAACTTAAACGTTACCAAAAGCTATAATTTTGAAATTCTTTTATCTATCCCAAGCTAATAGCAGTTTTGCATGTCTTTATATTGTTTTCATCTGTTTCCATAGCCCCCACCTCCCATTCAGTTATTGTCTCTGGAATATGTGCGGGCTTGTTTAATTTTAGTGCTGAATTTGGGATATGGAAAAGATTATTCTTAATTATATTACTTATTTATTGAAACATAATATATTTATATGGACCTTCTGTGCTACAGAAGCACTGGGCTTTTTTTTTTGTGATGATGTTGCCAGGAACTTGCCCAAGAGAGAATCTGAATTAAACAGGATCTGAATCTAAAGCAACCCAGGAATGCTCTATCCTTCAGGGTCCCTAGACCAACTTCTCAAATACTTCCTCCCACATGAAACACATCCTGGCCTGGAGCCCACCAATTCAGTGCTGTTTTTCTACAAGGCAATGAACTTGCTAGTTCATACAAAATCAAACTAAGTCAATGGGGCATTTTCCCTCTTTTTGGCCCTGAGATCACAACTCCAACTCTAAACTGTGTCACGCCAAAGCACGGCACAGCCCAACCAAGTTTTTAAAAAGACACAGTGCCGCTACAAAACAGAAAATAAATCCTTGGCTGAAGTCTTTCTAAGGGGTGGGAGATTCTGCTCAGCAGCACAGCATGTGCGTGGCAAACTTAAGATCCTGAGTTCAATACCCAGTATCAAAAACAAATAAATAAACAACCTCTTTCCAAGAAGAACACAATCCTATCTCTTTGGACTTCTTACCGCGTCAATAAAATCATCATCTTGCTCCATGTTTCTCTGTGCTCTCTGGTAACAGGTCAAAAGTGCCAAGATTTGGATGTTATCCAAGAATGGAACAGTTTATCTGGTGGTGTCCTGGGAGTGCCACCAGCAATATCAAGTGTAGGTCTGATGCAAAATGAAAATGTGAGGGTCTATGCTCAAAACTTTTTAGGATTTCGAGATGGTGACAGTAGGCTAGGGAGAAAGCTCAGAGGTTTAAGTGCCTGCCTGGCAAGAACAAGGACCCCAGGATACTGCATACAGTTCTGACCCAGCATCCAAAACCAGGTGTGGTGGAGCAAGCCTGTAATCCCAGCGCTGGGGAGGCTGAGACAGGAGGTAGTGAGACGCTACCAAAAAAAATAAATAAATAAAAAAAAAAAGAAAGAAAAGATGGTGACAGTAGAATATTAAAGCAAGAACTGAACTTCTGAATTTGGCCCCATCTAGCCGTCCAGGTTGTCTGACCCGGAAGTGGCCTGGAGAGATCCTGGTCCGGAGGGAGAAACGCTCATTTCCTTCTTTCTTTTCCTTCAGCCCATCCTGTAAGTCTGTCTCAGAGATCTGGATTCAATTCTCTCGACTCATTTAACTGCCTCTCCCCTCTTCACATTTGCTTCACATTTGAGATGATCTCTAAAGCAACGTATGCGCTGTGGTGCCAAGCAAGTCACGTTGCCAGGGCATCCTCAAAGGCCTGATGAAAGACATCCGAGGGGGCCGCGGAGAGGTGGGCGTCAGCTCCCTGGCGAGGTGGCTCTGCTGTGCCCTGCTCCGTCTGTGGGAACTGCTTTACAGATTCTCAGCCACGTCTCGAGCCAACTGCGGAATTCTCTTTCCCTTTGAATCTGACAAAATCCTTTATAATTCCTTTTAAATGTTCTAGGGCTTTTTTTCTTTCTTTCACTGTTTCACATAATTTCTATCAATGGCTTCCAGTGCCTTAGATCTTGCCCTCCCTGTCTTTACAGTAAATATTCTCTTTACTTTTCAGGACCAATATTATAGTTATATGTAGCAACCAAGTCTGTACAGCAATCTGGGTTTCTTTATCCTGTGTTCTCAAAGAATACAAAGCCTTGTTCTACTGGTGTTTAATTGTTAAGATGATGAATTTTGTTAAAGGAAGCTTGATAGCTATTTGTAATCTCTTCCAGTAAAATCTATACTACCTCCACTACCCACTGTATTATTGATATCTGATCATTAAAAGCAACTTTATTTCTGCGATGAATTAAACTCTTATCCCAGTGGTAGCTTGGCCAGAAATTGAAAGAATTTGGAAATCATCTGTAAATGAAAGTCTGGAGTGCTTGTGTGCTGGAGAATACCAGAGATGAGTGAGAGGGTTTTTTGTTTTGTCTTTAGCAGGCTATGCTTGATGATATTATTCATTCTCAAGGCAACTAACTTCCCAGACATCAGCAAATAAAGTAGGGGTTTAGGTGACATAATTCCTAAATCTACTTCCGGGCTTTTAAGCTATCTTGCTACAGAATAATGGACAGGTAAACTAAAGGGTACACACCCGTTTGGTACATTATCTTACTCCTTGTTTGGGGATACATAGGAATGTCCTTCTCCCTGAGAGAGTGCATCTCTCTCTGAGCCCTACCATCTCTCGAGGGCAGACTTAGTAGTGGTCACTACTAGTGGCCAGGCACAGATGTTGGAAGCTGTAAGTTGGCTTATTTTTTCTATTAATTTGATTGAGAAACAAAATAGCAATGAGACAGTTTCACAACCGATTGGTAGGACAGTTTCAATAATTAATACATTGCATATTGTTGTCTTTGTAGTGGTTATTCAAAGTACAAGATACAAACGTCATATCCTGCCCACAAACATTATTAATACAAATCTTTGTAGTCAGTGAATTAAGAGAAAGTAGCTGTATATCTATGCTTACTATTTTGTATATACAGATTCAAAACGGTTCTTCATTTGTATCTCCTTTTTTGTTTTACCATTTAAACATTGTAAGCATGTGAATTCAACAAAATAATCCAATATAGTACAGTAGTCTATAATAGTGGTGGGTTATGATGTAGGGTGTGCCTAAAGAGAGCCACATGGAGAGAAAACTTTCTCTCAGGCTTTCACAGAGAGCAAATTAGTCAAGCAATGACCGTGACTCATCCACATGGCTGACACTGAGAAAGGATCTACAAACTGCGGTACAGGGTTTCAGGGTAAATCCTGGGGGGATTTGACTGACCTTGTTAGATACAAAAGTTACATTTCTTATTATACAAGTCTTGTTTTATCTTGGTCTTAACCATCCAGCAGAAAAGTATAAAAAAGAGGTGTAAAAAGTAAAGCCATATTAATATGCTGAGCTATAAAAGGCTCAAGTCAACACCTTCTGACATTCCTTATTTTTTCTTTGCCCATTAATTCTCATGTGATTTTGGTCAGGGTAGAACACTACATACCACATTCTAAAACATGATAATTGCATCTGATTATAAGTTATTTTCTTATTTTGTAAGGAAATGAAGGACTGAAGGAAATACACATGACAGCATTTAGAAATCTTTGAAAAAAGAACTTTTCCTGCAAATGTGACTGTTTTCCTCTCTAGATTCCCATGCTGTTCCTCTTGCTCCTTTTTTTTCTTCCTTTTCACTCTTCTCCTCCCCTTCATTTTTTCCCTCCTTTTTCCTTTTGCTTCCAGTTATTTTGAAGGAAAAGTGGCAGCTTTCATGGCTTTAAATATTTTCTAAATGCATAAGTTAATTTAAACTTAGATTTCTGATTTGTGGATTCTTTAAAAGGGAGTTTTCTGGAGTCTCCAGGGTGAGTTCTTAGCCTGCTAACCCACATCTTTGGTTACAGTTCTGGTCTAAGAAAGTCGAGCTGCAGTGAGATAGCTCAGCGGGCTAAGCACCTGCTTAGGCAATCTTGGTTGATCCCTGGCACCACAGGTCATGCCAGGCCCACCGTGGGTGCACTGAGCCCACCCCCAAGTCTGGGCATGGTGGTGTGTGCCTCTAATCCCAGAGATGGGGAGGCTGAAAACAGGAGGATCACTAGGGGTGATTTAAAAGTTAAATTTAAAGACATGTCTATCTGGCTGTCTGATTTATCTTCTTTGTAGAATATAGTTCTTTTCCTTCCTTCTGTGTTCTAGAAAGGGGCTTGATTTAAACAAAAACAATGATGTTGAAGTCACTGGATCTTTATCTTTACTTTTTTCTTTCCTGATTGTTGTCGTATAACTTCTCTTCTGATAATTTCATTAGTCCTCCTGTATTGAAATGATATTGGAAGCAATGCCCCATCTGCTTCAGTCATAAACTGTCCATTGATCCTTCCCTCACACACAGTTCCCTGCTACTTTGGAGCTCTTCAGAACCTTGCTGAGCTTGTCTCCTTCTGCCAGTCTTGTTCTGTCCTTCCACCCGGACATCACTTTTTGCTAAAGAGGGACAATTTCAGGCTGTTTCACCAGAAAACAAGTCTTTACCCTTAAAACTTTGTAGGTTTTCCTCCTTTCTGTTCAGATTCATGACTCATTCACCAATTTCTTACCGACTCTTTCTTTGCCATGAGAAAGTTTTCTGTTTGCCTTTCTTCACATATCTTCTTTAATTCTTTTCTTCTTTGTTTTTCCAAATCTGGATTTCTCTAGAAGAAAGAACTGAGTAATCTCTCAGTCAGCTTCCTCAGTCATGAATGAGAACAGAGAGTAACAAATGCTGTTTTCTTTCTGGAGTAATCTTTGAAGATCGCATGTCAAAAGTTGTTTGTTGATATTTAAAAAGTGATCTCATTATTATTGCAGTAGGTTGATTTTCTTTTAATTTTAACTTGGTTGATTTTCCTAATTCATGAAAATAATATGTTGCTTACTCATCCTTTCAGTTTCTTTACTAAATTCACAAAACATTCTTTGTTCTCTTCCAATATTAATTATTGGAAGTGAGCTGGTCCTGACCTCTTTCACTCAAGAAATTTAAGGTAGAAATAAAAACCAAAATTACAAGAGAGAGACTCAAACATAGTTCAAGTCCTAAAGTATGCTAATTAACACATATGTTTGCCTTTGTAACATCTGGAAAGGCAACTACATACTCAGTCTCCTAAAAATGATTTATTTAAACATTTGTGGAAGATTCAGGTGTGTGATTTTAATTGTACAATTAATTAATTATTGGTGAGGACCTTTTATTTCTTCCTAGTAACTAACCTAATAAAGCATTGTAGTATAAATTACGGCAGAAAGCAAAATTAAGAAATGTAATTGCAGTTTTCATATTTATTCTGAAAATATGTTTAAACAATTGATTTCTCATGTTAATTAGATTTTTCCCTTCCTGCCTTCCATCAGTTTTGCCTTTTTTGCTTGTATCCTTCCTACATTTTTCATTCTTTGTTCCTGTTTGTATGGATAAAGCACAATACTGAGAATGATGCTCTATGGAAAGACACAATGATGCTCTAGTTAACCTGTGAAAAGATAAAAACAAGAAAATGGGTAGCAAGGCTAATGTGAGCCATTCCTAAGAATTAATGAGATAAGCAAGGACAAAGGGTTGGTGCATTGTACACACATGATATATACATATGTGCTCATATATATATATATATATATATATATATATATATATATATATGTACATAGTAATTTATAAACAATCTGACAATTTCATGTTCAAGAAAGGTTATTCTTGACTCATGGACATATATGGACATATAATTTTCCTGTTAATCATTTCCTGTCTTCTGAGGTTAAACATTTTCTTCTAGATTTTTGCCGTACTTGAGATGAAAGTAACAATTTTCACTTCATGCAGTGTGAATTTGATGTGTTTTTAATCTTACCTGTGGTCAAAGTAGCGCCATAAGAAGAACAACTTGAAAATCATGTCTACTCATCCCTCAGAGTACTTGAGATATCAGGTGACTTCCATTGGTCTCTATTTTGAGTGAAGGTTTTAAACTTCCAGTGAAGTGGAAATGTGCACTTGGGCAAGGCTCCTTGTAAGAATACACTAACCTATTAATAAGAAAACTTGAATGGCTGTGAGCAGCAAAAGAGTAAGACAAAAATCCCATAGGTGCAGATGTCAGAGCATGGTCTTTTTTTTTTTTCTGGGTGGGGATTTCAGCCCTCTGATTGTCTCCATGAAAGGAGGAATCTTAAAGAGGCAGGGCACTAGAGGCAAAACTTGCCTTTCCCACTGTAGTTGAAGAGGGTGCTGGGCTGCAAAGCATGCATATGAGTCATGGTGTGGCAGGAGATTAGGGCAGGGCAAACTGGCTGGGTAAGTGGGTCCCAGGAAACATGCACAGAGTAGTTCTCAATCAAAGAGCACTATCTTTGACTCTTGTTGTCTAAACTAGAACAAGTCTGATGGGGATGCTCTAGACTTAATGTCATCCTGAGAAATGGGAGATACAAAAAGGCAGCCACCACTGAGCTCTCTGCTCCTGGTACTTCTTTCACAGCTGTATCCTCTCATGCTGGAAAGTGTGTTTGCCATCTTTGCTTGCCTGAAATGCACTATACAGAGCATATTTTTTCCCTAACCTTCATAAATGTAAAACCTTGCTAACTTTTATGCTTGTTTTGCCCAATTATTGGTTCAAGAGAAGGAGAACCTAGTGCATTCACAAAACCCCATAACAATGGCTGGAGGATGTAGGTTGTTTTAAGCAAGAGTTTTGTAAGCATGTAATTTCCCTTCCCCTGTGGTTAGTTGTATATTATGCAGTTACTATAATTTCTGAAGCTGTTTTCTTATTTGCCAGATACATATGTTTGTATCAGCTTTTCTTTTTCTTTCTTTTTGTATGTAGTACAGGATCTCTACACAGATCAGACTAGTAGTGATCCTCCTGTTTTCAGCCTCCCAGGCACTGGGATTACAGACACTCACCATGAACCCAGTCTCAGTCACCAACTCAGGATGCCCTGGGGATGAAGCCAGCATGGCATTCTGGGGATCGAATCCTAGTCCCTGAACCTACCTAACAGGTACTTGAGTCCACTGAGCTATCTGGCCAGCCCTCACATCTGTTTTTGCTAGATTTCAATTATAATTGAAGGGAGTTATGAATGTGAAGTACTTTGCGCATTATTCAGCCTGCCTTTAATAAGCATCAATAAAATACATGAATGACTACATTGCTATCTAATTCTGCATGTTAATATGCCTTCAATTGTCAACTCAAATAAGTATAAATATTTAAACCATATGAAGACTTATTGGCTCACGTAAAGTTAGGCAAACCTTGGAACTTGTTTGTGTGCATTGTTTAGCAGCATTACCAATAACCGCTAATCTGTTGACTCTTAATTTATTTCTTGATGTTCATTTTATCCCAAGGGTGGCACTTGCCTGTGATTGGGCATTTCCAGTGTTCGTTCTATGGATCTCCACATTCTCTGTCTAGGAAGCCTCCCCAAAGAGTAAGAAATTTCCTGCCCCCAAAGGTCTCTGGGTCTTTTAGATCCAACTTGTATATATACCTATCCCAGGCCCAGAATCTATGGCCAAGGGCATGAGGCATTTTGAAGAATTCAGATCTTAGGCACAAGCTCCAACTTAATGTCAATGTCTCCTAGAACACAGGAGAATGTGAATGTCCATGAAAGGGCAAGGATGGGGAGGGATTGATCCTCACGTTTATTAAAGTGTGAATTATACACTTAGCCCATAGGATTGTTACACAGGTACCTATGCATTGCTAGATATTATTGTAACCAGAGTAATTGTTTGTCATATAGACTGTTTTGGAAGAGGTAGGGAAGGGCATGCATTACTGGCTATCTAGGTTTTGAGAAGCTATATCAAATCTTGTACCAATTTTGTTACTGGTACAGTGAAGACCAGCATCCAGGAATCTTTCTCCACTACATAGCACACTTCTACCTCTTGAGAGCTTACTGAAGTTTATAATTTTGCAGCTGGAGAAGTCAAATGTCCATGGCTTAAGGGTCCCTTCATAGTCACACAGCAGGTGTGGGGGGCCTGGTGCTGGAACTGTCCTCTCAATCCAGGCCATTTAAGGCACTGGTAGACAACTACTTATTAGGAATTTTGTTAGAAAATGAGTGACTGCTATCATGTACATTAATTTTGCCATCACTTACAGGATGAATTTCTAGAAATAATTAATTACCTACCAATAGAGAAAGTCTATTCATAAAATTAAAATCAATTTTGTAGTTCCGTATGTGATGGGAATCTATATAAATGCTCATCCTCTCTCAGAAAGGCATTTTTAGAAAAGCATTTGTTTTATGCCCCCATTTTGTGTGTTTATACCTGCATGTACACTTAAATTTCCTTAAAAATACTAAAATGATTATAGATAGGAGCTGCTGTGGGAAAAAATGGGCTTTTGTTTTGTTATTACTATTATTATTATCATTATCATCATTATTAGTAGTAGCAGTAGCGGTAGTTTTTAGTACAGGGTCTACAGAGTCTTACTATGTAAATGGACTTGTAGTGAGCCTCATTTTCAGCCTCCCAAGTGCGGGATTACAGGTGTTCACCACCATGCTCAGTCCCAGTCACCATCTCAGCCGGGGATGGGCCCACACAGCACGCTGGGGATGGAACCCCAGTCCCTGTGTCTGCCTAAGCAGGTGCTTTAGTCTACTCAGCTATCTTGCTGCCTGAAAATAGGCATTTGATTGAGGTAAAGATATTTTTACTAATGCATATTTGAAAAACTACCATACATGTTATGCAGTCATAAATAGTACTATTTAAAACAGGACCTAGTCTTTCAGAACTTGAGCATCAATCCAAAGCCTGTTATTCTGCCGCACTGTGCACTGAGACATATTCATCTGAGCCTCAGTTTTCTCATGTGTAGAATGAAGATGGTGTTTATTGCACATGATTGTTACACAGATTAACTGATGAAAGATCTATGAAAGTGCTTTCCCCGCACTCCGGAGGCCATCCACTTCTAGGGATTGCTACATGGGATTTTCCTGGACACTCTGTACCTCCAGCCATCGCCTCAGAGACGATGACTTTGGCATCAAAGGGCAGAAAATCTTAGGTAGTTTTTGGTCAGCCAGGAGTACTAACTGAGAAAGAAGAATGAAGAATTTGGAAAATACTTACCTTTCTCCATAAATTCAGGAACACTTTAATTCTTTACTAGTTGGACTGGAAACCCAACTATGGAGTTTAGAGCCACATTGCATCCTAACCTGTCCAGAGGTGATGAAAAGTCCTAATTCCAGTTCAGTTCTATTATATTCAACCAGTAGCTATCATGCATCACCGATATGCCAGGCCTAGTACTTACTGGGTGCTTGCTGTGATTTACCAATACCCTGGAGTTCACAATGAAACAGATCCCACAAATCCTTATCAACCAAGTAGTGTGCATCTGCATTCATATTTATATTAAGTAAAAACTGCTGGTAAACAGAAAACCCACAGCCAATAGCTCCTGCAGTTGCAGTAACATTCTGTGAAGTCCAGTTTCTAGTTCCCCACTGTTAATACAAAAATATACATAAAGCAGCATGTGCCTCACTGCTCAGAGTTTGTGTGCAGCTAGACATATATTCTACATATATTTTGTTGACAATGCAACAATAGTGTGGGGCCAGTTGGAGCCAGCAGTGAGCTTTTCAAGGGTTTCATTGTGTTTTCTGTATAGAGTTATGAGTTTGATCCTTGATGTCTGGGAAAATCTCAAGTATATAAAGTTTAATTCAAAAAGTAAAACAAATGCAAGGCCCTGGTGATGAGAAAGACACACTTTAGGACTCAACTATGTGGACAATAACTTGATGGGAGCAATAACAAATCACTAACTAGCTCTGGACCTCCTTTCACAAGAAGATCATGATTAATTTGCAATATCCTTGCCTTACCCACTTTCCCTGAACTTTTCTATTTGTAATGGAACTTGACTACGGGAGACATTGAGTTCAAATCATTCCTATCTGAAAAAAAGTTCCCTTATTAGAAAATAGACATCACTAATCATTAGACATGATCCCGAAGAGAAGAAAGAGGCCCGGGCAAGGTAACTACTTTCGTGTTTATATAGTATGTCATGTGTTTTGAAGTTCCCCCCAAGGAGAAAGGCCCTCTCTCCTACTTCAAAAGGCATTTTCATGTTTTTGAAATTACTAGAAATTAGGGGCTAAGCCCCCTTCATACGTAATTTATTTCACCACGTATCTCATATTTTGTGATAACATGCAAATACCATATGTTGTGCTTTCTCTTTATGAATGGGGGAGGGGAGGGAGGAGAACTGGCAGAATTATCACTAGGCACTGCAAAACCTCCCATTGAAATTCACATTTACCATGGTGACATTTACTACTTGTGGCAGAGCTGATCAACTGCAGATTTTCCTGCTGCTGAGGCTAAATTGCAAGCTGCTCCTAATGCCATCAGATGCTGCAGGGTTTCCAGCCAATGAAGACTTTGGGAATTTTCTCCTTCCTTGCTGTTTCCTAGTGTCATGGAGCCCCCTGCAACCACGCATGCAAAATTGACAAATAGTCTACTCTGCCTGAACTTGATTGACCTCATGCAGTACTTTTTCGGGATAAATTCATCACCCATGGTGTTAAGGGTTCCAAATACTCAAACCAGAAATCTCAATGTATTCCCAGGGCCTTCGTTTTTGTTTCCTCTAACAGGTATTTATTTTTCTAAATGAAATGATCAATACTTAGACATTTATATTATTCATAAGACTGAAGGAGAAAAAAAGATCTCACATCATGTATTCTGCTACTCTATTTCATCTAAGGCAAAATGTTTTATGCTAGGCCAAGTGCATCAAGAGCACAAAGCTGTTATTCAACCCATAGCTTCTTCAATCATTTCTCTACCAACAATGTTGAAAAGATGTGATTTTACAAGCAAACAGGAAGAAAAAGCTTGAACCCACCCTGGGAACGTGTTTAAGAAGTTGATTTATGTTGCATGCTGAGTCTAACACCTGCAGTTCAAGCAAAACCCAACTTGGCTGCCCCACAGAGTCTGGTTTATTAGGTATCAAGGAGTCGCAAGAAGCCATGTAATTAAAACCGTAATTAACTGGAAAAGGAAAGTGCCACCTGAGTTTTGAGAGGCTGTCAATTTTATTTCTATTACAACTCTCCTTCTGGTTCTCCTCTTGACTTTTTATTTTCTTTTGGTCTATGGGAAAACAATATATACATGGACATGCCATACAGATTTTTTAATGCTTTAAAATGTTTGAATGGCCACTTACAGGAATGGTTGCAAGTGTTTTTACCCGCTTCAATTTTTCTAGATCTGCTTGTTCAGAAGGGCAGCATTCTACAAGTGGGCAGCAGCCACTGGCCACATGCAGCCGTAAAGAACCAGTGAGCTGGTCTGAGTGGACCTGTACTCCAAGTGCCAAGCACACATCAGGCTTTGAAGGCATCATACAAAAAAAAAAAAAAAAAAGAAAGTGAAAATGTCAGCATTGCTTTGATGTTGATTGTGACTTTTATATGTATGGGATTATATAACCCTTTCCTTCCCTCTCTTCAACCTTCTCTCCCTCCCTCCTTTTTTCCTCCATCCTTCCCTTTCTTCCTCACTTCCCTTCTGTCTCATGGCTACAAGAGAGCAGAACCGCCTATGTAGTTCACATCATCTCCTTGTTGGGCAGTGCTGACTAAAGGTGATGTACTGTGTGTCCTACTAAATTGCTGAAAAGCACATTAAAAATGTCCCTTTTTGTCTTTTCTGTTACCCAAAGAACTGTAAGAGCTGGCAAGCATGGAAAAATAGAACCTCTTGGTGGCCATATGCAAAGGTGCTGGAAAGAGTTACTACAGCACATGTTTGCGATTGCTGGATTGTTCAACTCAATTTCTCAATAAAGGGCTCAAAGAGAGAAGTCTGAGCAGCACAGTTGGAGTTTCAAGGGTCCTTTTTCTTCCCTCCAACTGCCCCTTGGCCAACAGAGGATCAAATGCATCATGAAATACATTAGCACCAGAAAAAGAAAGCCACACTTCCAATGAAAGCAAGTTCAAAACCAACACATGTACCTTAATTTGTAAGTAAGGTGTTGAAAAACTAATCTTTGAAAAAAGATCAATCCATTTACATTCAATTCTGTAAACATCCATCTCATATTGTAATGCCAACAGAACCACATCCTTTGAAGTTAGAAAGAGAATTTGTAAGAGAAACATTCATAGAACAGTTTTGAAGGTGGCTAGAGATAAAGGAGCCTTTATATTAAAACAGGCATATATATATTTTTAAATGTACTTGGTACAGGATCTCACTACACAGCTCAGACTCGTAGTGATCCTCGCTTTCAGCCTTCCCAGCACTGGGATTACAAGCGTGTGCCACCACACTCAGTCTTGCTGGCTGGCTCAGTGTACCTGGGGGTGGTACCAGCTCTGCATGTGGTACTGGGCATCAAACCCTGATCCCTGCACTTACTCTGCTGAGCTACCCCTGCTGGCCCAAAAGAAACATAATATTAAAAATAAAACCTTCCTCTTTCCCTTTTGAGGATTCTTTTGGATGAGTGGATAGCAGAGATCCACTATTTAGATACATTGGGAAAAAATGTATCCTTTTGCTCCCTTATTACCAATATAATATGGCAAATGTATTGATTAACACTACTCAAAGGAAGTTAAGACACTTAGAGCACCTCTCTTTGAGCAGAGGAGGGAAAAATCACATGCTTTTCTAGCCTAAATATTTCACACTTTAAAGTTGTGTTTATAACAACATAAGGGGCCCTGGTATCTACCAGTTAAGAGCAGCAATACATTGGTACGTAATTTTGGGAAGTGAGCCTGAGGTGCCCATAGCAGATGACACACGGGGCTTAGGACCTGATTCAGCTACAAGTCAGCAGGGCTCCCTGGGACCATCTGCGTCCTATAAATTACAGTAACGCCGGCACATGCAGCTTGTAAATCACGCAGGAACAGGCTTCACCTTGTGACACACGACATGAACCCTGTTGTATATTCCAATAAACTCCCATAAACCATCTGATATAAATTCTGGATTATGTTTCTTCAAGGGTTGGAATACTTAGATTTCTCTTTGCTTCACATGTGAAATGAATACACACAGTATTTTTCTTTCCCATGCGCTAGGCATTTTGCTGTTTTTCAAGAGCAGAATTTTACTTAATGGTTGACATGTGCAATTTGATGAACTTTAAAAGACCAATCTATTTTTCCCCTTTAATAAACTTGTTTCTTTCAACACTACTATGAATGTCAAAGACCTGTGGTTACCATACATGGAAAATAAGATTTATAAACAGGAAATTAATGGCCAAATTGTCAGTAACCTACTTCACTGAATATAAATAAATGCCTATCTTAAAGGTTTATATCATTAATATGGCTTCGCTGGGTTTCTGGCAACCTATGTGTACAGCTGTCTTCTGCAGTAGTTTGTGAGTATGGCTGGGTTGCACTGCATAAATGCATCAGTTGCATTTATGGTTCATTTATAATTGGTTCCAAGCAACTGTTTTTGTTTGGAATATAGTGTGATCCTTTTCTGGGATCTGACCCTTCCTCCATTTTTAGGGAAATCAGTGTTGAGATGACCCTTCTTCAAGTTCTTCATAGCTGACTTCCTGACTCAGAGAAAATGTCAGAGAAAACCCCTATACGTAAGTCCTTCATAGAACCCCAAGTTTTACTTCTGTTAGGAAAGAAAACCATTTTTCCCTTCTCTCTCCTATTTTTGAAAAATAATAATGACAAAAGAATAGTAATGATAAAACCGCTATCTTGTTGTTCATGATTAAAGTACTGTCTCTTTAGAAAGTTATTTCATATCAGTACACTTCGATGCAACCATGAAGTTATTTGTGTTATGCCTTTAGTTTACAGATGTATAGGTATAAATAAAAAGGAGAGATAGTTATTATTTTGTGTGGAATTTTTTTTTTAAATTTGTTATTTTTTTTGAGACAGGGTCTCACTATGTAGTTCAGGCTGGCCTTAAGCTCACTTTGTAGCTCAGGATGGTCTCAAACTCACAACAATCCTCCTGCCTCAGCCTCCCGAGTGCTGGGATTACAGGCATGCGCCACCACACCCGGCTTGTGTGGAATTTAAACATGAAATAATTGTGATAAAATTCAGTAAGGATTATGGAATGGGATAACTCAGAATTACTTTTATTGGTCTGAATTACTTTACTCATATTAGCTGGAAACCATGTCACATTTGTACATTGTTTGCTGAAAAATGTATTGTTATTATTTTTAATTATATCTCTCAAAATCTACCTAAAGAAAACACCATGACTTATTTTTGATTGGTTCATGAGTTGCAGAGGGTTCATGTGCTTAATAGGAATTAGATAATTTTTGTCAGTTATGGAAGTTTTTTGAGATAGAAACATAATAATGACACATTATTCTACTTCTCAAGTTCTGCTAGAAAATACCCTTGAGCTGAATGTGAATCTTAACATGAATCAAGGTAGAAATTAAATTTTTCTCCAATTCATAGGAGTAGTACTATGAGCCAAAAAGGACAGCTTTCAGAAATTTCTAAGTACATAGTCCCATTCTTTAGTTAATACAATGTATCTTGAAATTATGGAGATTTATTGAGACTAACAGAAATATTTGCAAATAACTTAATTTCATGGCATTATATATTTCAAAGGAATTTCAGAGTTTTTTTTAACTGCAATCAATACTTTCTTTCAAAACTTAATGTGCTGAGATTAAAGTGTAGTTAAGTGATTATTTGCAAGAAGAATTAAAAATATGAACACAGATGAACACTGCAGTGTTACATTTTCTTTCATCCACATAATTTTTGAGCACATTCAGTCTCTGTTTCCTATTACGCCTAAATAGTCCTCATTTTTATTCAACATCAAGAAATATTAATGTGGGTGCATCAAATCAGAGTTGGAGTTCTTTGAACCTATCGAACTATTTCCCCCCAAATATTTGGGGCTTGATAAATCTCAAAATGCATGCTAGAAGCACTTTTTCCATTAATTATTAAACCCATGTGTATTTTGAGGCAAATTTGATCCATATGGGTTCTGGTTCATTTATGCTTTACTCATCAAAACCCTTTTTCTTAAAGTCCATGTCCAAGAAATCTTTTGAGCCCTGTTAAGTTTTTTGAGCTTTGCCAAGAATAAACAGAGTTGAACACCAAAAGACTCAAGTTGGTGTGTAACCCTATATCTACAGAGCATTAGTGGGCTTGAAACTTGGATCGAATGCATACTCTGATTTGTAAGAGGTAGTTGGGTGTACCTCTAGAGGAAAACTTGAAGTCTGGGATGGAAAGAGAAGTCAGATAGACCAGAAAATCTCAGAATGCACCCACATTCATTAAAAATTACATTGATGATGTTTTTATTTTGAGTATAAATGCAAAGAGATGTTCCGTCAAATTAGAACCAGAAGGTTAGGAAATATATATGCCAAGTAGATAACCTTCCAGAAAAATGTTATCTAAATGTTAAAATCCAAGTACTTGGTAACAATTCTTAAGCGTTAGGATGTGGCTAATAATAACTAATTATGAGAAATATTTAATTGTTGTTTGAGAGGGAAAATGGGAATACGACCCTTGATGCTTTGCTTTTTTATCTTTCTTTTAATTTATCTAATTAAGGGTGAAGGTTGTTTGCTTTTGTTCTTATTCCTTGGTTTTGCTTATTTCCGCTGTCCAGAGTAAATAAACTTTTCTATCACTGGGACTATGCTTAAAAAAGGAAAAGAGGTCCACCTTTTAGAGACCTTGGCTGAAACATGTATATATAATTGCCAAGAGAATAGTCAGTGGTGGACGAACCTCACCGGGGTTCAGCGGATCCCCGCTTCCTTTACTCACGAGAGAGACTGCCTGCTCCTACTGTGTGCCCTTTGGAGCCGCTCCAACCAACGCTGCAGCCACATCTTCCCGCCGTGGCCTCTACCACACGACAGGTCAGTCCTGCTCACGGATCCCCTGCCGGCCGCTCTCACATGACCCGTATGCATGGATCATTTAGAAGAACTGCGAAAATCAGCATTCCTCAGGGCAATCCTGGGCGACCCATAGGAGCTGTGAAGTTCACTTCAGGTGCTCAGTGGGTCCCCAGTGGGCTGCACCCTTAGTTCCCGTGGCATGGATAACGCACTGTCGCTTGGGTTGCCCATCTTCTGTTTCCTCGCACTGCTTCCTAACATGTATTACCTGAGCTACATCCTACAGGGGGTTTCTAAACCTACATAGTCCAAACCCTTGTCTCAGGCAAGCTTATCTGTATTTAGAATTTTTCATAATATAAAGAAAACTTTTTTCATCTATGCTCTCCCAACTTAAATCTCAATCTCAATCTCTCTCTCTCTCTCTCGCACACATACATATTTAAAATAAAAAAATACAGGTACTAGCTCTTCTTTAAGAAGAATTAGAATTTTCTGTTATCACAATTCTGTTAGAATTCCTTTATATTTTATTTCCCGATAAAGAATTTTATCCCAATGTAATGTTTTATTATTTTACAACTTTTATCATAATTCTCTATCATAAAAATAATCATATAAATTTAAGGATTATTTTCTAATTTCAGGCAACCATAAAGATTAAACCATTAGAATATTTGTTCTGCATTGAGTTATTATTGTAAATAACTGTTATACTCAATTTGAACCAAAGCAATGATCAAAGTTTGACAACTGACTATTAAACATACAGAGAAGAATTTACTGGAAACATATCTTAACGAAATGCATGGAGTTTTTTCCAATTAGTTAAGGTATTATGGAAGAATATCATTAAAGGAATGGGTATGAATTCAGAATTAATTTTATTCTTAATATCTATTGTTATAGATACACAAATATAAAACTTAAGAACACTTTTCACATAAATAAGTAGATAAGAACTAGAGGAATTTTGTAGCAATAATATGACTGTCTCATTGTTTCTCTGATGTGAGAAGTCAGATGTGTAAAGAAGAACCCAAATGTGCACTAGTTATTATGAAATGGGAAGAAAATGAGCAATTGGGAAGGGGAAGGAAGAAGGGAGGGGAAGAAATAAAGGAAGGGGAAAATGAGAAAAGAAGGAAAAAATGAAAACAAGGATTTTGCAAGTAAGAAGGGGAAGTGAGATTGAAGGAAGGATAAGGGAATTGGAAAGAAAAGGAATTGAGGACTGAGGAGATAGCTCAGGGGCATAGGGCCTGCCTGGCAAGTGCAAGGTCCTGAGTTCCATTCCCATAAAAAAAAAAAAAAGAAAGAAAAATAAGAATAAAAAGGAATTGGGATAAGTCCTATACAGGTACAAAGTCCTTGCGATGAAAATGATCGTTACGAGGGCTGGCCTGACAGCTCAGCGGACTAAAGCGCCTGCGTAGGCAGACCAGGAGACAGCCATTGAGACTGAGCGTGGTGGTGAGTGCCTGTAATCCGGGCACTTGGGAGACCGAAACGGGAGGATTACTATGAGTCTGATCTACATAGTGAGACCCTGTATCCCCTGTACTAAATGAAAAAAAAGAAAACGATCATTATGTAAAATGTACAAAGAAACTTAATTCAAATAAAAAAGACTGTTCCTTGAAATCATTTTGAGTTATTTTAAAAATCATATTGTGCTTTATTATAAAATTATTATCATTATTTTAATGTACTTAGTGCAGGGTCTACAAGGTCTCACTACGTAGAATGGACCTATAGTGATTCTCCTGCTTTCAGCCTCCCAAAGCACTGGAATTACAGGCCCACGCCACCACGCCCAGTCTTAATCGCTGTCTCAGCACACCCTGGGTGCGGGGCCGGCACGGCATGCAGGCGCTTTAGTCCACTAAGCTATCTGGCTGGCCCTATCATAAAATTATTCTGATGTACTCTGACAAACTTGGTTAGTTCTTCTCCTTTTTAATTCATAGCAAGTAGTTGGAATCTAAATTTCTTATTGAAGAATGTGTTAAGGTCGTCCACTTCATTGCGATGATGATCTTTGGAATCATTCCTTTGTTTGGGGTGTGTTTTAGAAAATGTACCGTGAAAACAGGAGAGATGAGAGAGCGCTGCCATCCTTCTACAAAGCCGAAGAGGAGTAACTGAAAGGGAGGTTATTATATTTTTCCCAGTAAGCCTCACATGAATTGAGATATCACTCACTTGTTATAAAATATAGCCTTTAAATTGTATAGGTTCGTGGGCTTACAAAATATGGAGTTAGTACTGTACGATTCCAGATGTTTTCATCCCCCCCCAAAAAAAAGCTCTGTGAACATTATCTCTCAAATCCTGTACAATTAATGTATTTCTTGAGTCTATCATTTAAATTGTTTTATTTTGTTTTTGTTTTTGACTGTGTTTCTTATATTTTGGATCTAAGTCCCTTATTAGATATATCATTTTCAAATATTTCTCCTTACTCTAAAGTGTTCTATTTTTCACCTTTTAATTGTTTCTTTTTTAAAATTTTTTATGTTTAAGGAAGGGTCTACAGGGTGTTCAGGGTCTCACTACTAGATCAGACTCATAGTGACCCACCTGTTTACACCCTCCCAAGAGCTGGGATTACAGGCATGTACCACCACGCCCAGTCTCAATTGCTGTCTCAGTGTGCCCCGGGGGCAGGGCCAGCACTACAGGCCCAAGGACTGAACCCCTGGCCCCTGTGCCTGCTTGCAGGCACTTTAATCCACTGAGTTATTTGGCTGGCCCCTTACTGTTTCTTTTGATGCACAAAAAAATTTTAATCTCAACATCTTCTAATTCAACTATTTTTTTTGTTATTGCTTATGTTTTAATGTTGTGTCTAAAAAACTATAACTAAATCCAAGCTCATAAAATGTTATACCTATATTTTCTTGTAAGAGTTATATAAGTTTCAGCTCTTATATTTTGACCTTTAATTCATATATTTGAGGTATATGATGTGACAAAGATCATTTATTATGTATATGACTTTCTAGATTTTCAATTCTATTTCATTCATTATCATATATACCCTTATTTTAATATCACACATTCTTAATTACTAGAGTTTTATAGAAAAGTTTGGAATAGAAAAGTATAAGTCCTCTTTGCGGCTGTCAGCAGGTGTGACACCTGTGTGTGTCACCAACACCACACTTGGAATTTCAAGGTTGTTTCAGCTATTCTGGTTTCTTCAATTTGCCTATGAATTGCAAATTTCCACAAAAAGGCAGCTATAATCCAAAAGGGGTTGCACTGAATTTGTATATCAATTTGGAACATATTGTTCTCAATAGTATTAAGTCTTCCAGTCTATGAACAACACTACTTTCCATTTATTTAACCCGTGTTTTTTCAAAATATTCACAGTTTTCAGTATGTATAGAAATTTTCAGTATATATGGAATTCTAGAAACTTTCTGTTAAATTAATTTCTAAGCCTACTTTATGCCTTGATTCTGTTGTAAATGGAATAATTTCCTTAACTGTATTTTCAAATTGTTCAGCACTAATATATACATATATATGTATACATGTATATAGTGAGAAAGAGAGATAGATAGATAGATAGATAGAGAGAGAGAGCTGATTTTGTTTTGACCTTGGACCCCATAGTTTTGATTAACTTATTTATTAATTCTAATAGTTATTTTGCAGATGGGCTTTTCAATCAACATAGACATGTAATTTGTAAAACAAGATACTTTTCCTGTTTTGCAAGCTGGATGTCTTTTATGCATCTCTCTTGCCTAATTGTCCTGAGATAGATCTCACATGGAATGATGAAGACACTTAGAAGTAGGAATCCCTCACTTATTCTTGATCTTATGGGGAAAGATTTCCATTTTTTTACAATTATGACAGCCACAATTTTTTTGTAAGTGCTATTTGTTAAGGTGTGAAAGTGCCTTTCTTTTTTCTTTTTGATGAAACTGGGAACCAGGGATTGAACTCGGGCCCTTGTGCTCACCAGGGAAGCACTTATTCCACTGATCCATCTCCCGGGCCCGAAAGTGCCCTTCTCTGCTGAGTTTGTTGTATGTGTGCCTTTTTAATTATCAAAATGGGATGTTGGATTTTGTCAAGTACTTTTCTGCATAGTTGAGATGATCACATGATTTCTGCAGCTGAACTTATCAGTAAGGCATATTACATCAATCAGTTTTTATATTGAACTGACTTGTACTCATGGACTGAATCCACTTGATTTTAACGTGTGATCCTTTTTACACATTTCTGCAATTGCACAGCTCGCATTGTGATGAGAATAGCATGTTTATATTCATAATGTCTGTTAGTCTGCAGTTTTTTTGTAATGTTTTTGCCTGGTCTTAGTGTAGGGGTAATGTGAGCCTAGTAGAATGAATTAAGAATTATACTTTCATTTTTTATTCTTAGGAATTTTTGTGGAAGATTGGTTCAGTTGTTTCTTGGGTAGATAAATTGCAGGGCTAGCCAAATAGCTCAGAAGATCAAAGCACCTGCAAGCAGGAGCAGGGGCTGAGGGCTCAATCCCTCTGCCAGCCATGCTGGCCCCAACCCTGGGGTGTGCTGAGAGGGCAATTGAGACTGGGTGTGGTGGTACATGCCTGTAATCCCAGCTCTTGGGAGGCTGTGAACAAGAAAATCACTATGAGTATGATCTAGTAGTGAGACCCTGAACACCCTGTAAACCCTCCCCTAAAAAAAAAAGGTAGACAATTTTCATAGTAGTGGATATGTAGCTGTATATATTTTCTATATGTAAATGTAGTTATGAAAATACTTACTAGTTATGTTGGATGCCAGGTACTTGGGCATCTTTGTACAATATTATAAAGTCATTAATTTGTGCGAGCATATTTAGTAAATGCCATTCACATGCTAATCATTTTGGTGAGAGCTACACAGTGACACCATGGTCTGTGCCTGGAGATAGGCAGCCTGGTGATGATGAAGAAACAAGGACACAGACAGCGGCTGTCAGCAGGAGTGACACCTGTGTGTGTCACCAACACTACACTTGGAATGTCTTTTTTTTTTTTTTGGTGGAACCAGGGATTGAACTCAGGGTCTTGCGCTTGCCAGGGAAGCGCTTATTCTACCGAGCCATCTCCCTGGCCCCTTGTCTTGTACGGTATCTTTAGCCTGTTCAGTACAGAAAAAAGGTGGAGTGGTTTATTTTGGTGTGGTTGTAAGAACCACGAGTAGGAACTTGGTGCAGTAATGTGAAATTACATAAGAAAAGTAGCCAATCAATAATTTTTTTGTTATAGGAATATATGAAAATTTGAAAACCTAACTTTCAAAGTCTGTTGTGTAAAGCAAAAATACCTTGAACAACATATATTATCTAAGAAACTGTTGTAAAAATTGTGGCTGTAGCATTGCTGTTATGTAAACTGTCATATGTAAAAAGTTACATGGGGACTTTTGTTTAAATACTGGGGACTGAGCCCAGGGCTTTTATGCTGAGCTACTTCCCAGGCCTTGTCTTGTTTTTATTTTTTGAGCCATAGTCTTGTTAAGTTGCCAGCACTGGGTTCAATGATGATACTGCCTCAGCCTTCCAATATATGGGGAATCTTAAGCTATAGATTTTGATCCCACAGTTCTGCCAGATCACAAAGTTCTGGACTTCCAGACACTTCTGGGTGACCATAGCTGGTTCACAGGCCTTACTCTGAGTGATGAGATCTGACACCTCCTGTCCTGTTTGGAAGTACAGAATCATAGAGCTGAGACTTGAGGAAGTGTAAACTACCCTTCAGGTCTTGAGAAGTAACTGAGTTTCTGTAGTGCTGGGCACTAAGGAGGAGGCTCAGGAAAATCATCAGGGGTGCATGTAGCCCATAATACTGTAGGAGAAAAGCAGCAGCCAGGGAATAAGGGAATGTTTATCCTCCTGAATGATGTCATTTATGCTGAAACTTAATTATAAGTGAACATCCATTTTTCCTGTCAAAGAATGCAGTGTACATAGGCCAAATCATTTTTAATGTAAATATAAATGGTTCCTGTGCGTAGCTGCTTGGGAGATGGTCAAGAGGGAAGGGAAGAGGAGGATGGATAGCTAATTGTACTTTATAAAGGGAAATTGCTTTTCTACCCTGAGCTTCTGCACCTATTATAATGAAAAAGGACACACAAAATATTGGTGATGGGGAGCTGACTGGCTCCTATCCACAACACACAGACATGAAGAATTTTTACCTTTTTGTGCTTTCCAGGTGCTTTGCAGATACTCAAACCAAGATGATTTTTTTTTTATTAGCACGCTGGCTTTTTGTGTTGGTTCCTTTGTTCCCATTTGTATTAATTGCATTTTGTGGCATATTTCTGTTCCCACAAACATCTCTCCGTGATTTGTTATAGAAAGAAGCTTTAGGTAAAAGATCAATTTTATATTCAATAATTCAAAAATTATTTATTGTTTGTTTGTTTGTTTTTGGCAGAACTGGGGATTGAACTCAGACCCTTGTACTTGCCAGTGAAGCGTTTATTCCATTGAGCCATCTCCCCAGCCCTCAAAAATTATTTATTGAAAACAGTATGCTATGCTGTGAAACTTGAAACTATGGAAACACTAGGCTCCTCATATTAGTATATGAACTTATCTATCTGGGATCGCTGCAGACCTTGAACCATCCAATTTCAGAAAGTCTCACTAGATAATTCTGTGAATCTTGATGGGGAAAATTTAAAACCAGTCACATCCAGCATGTTGGGTATGGGTTGAATGGAGTGGTAAGTGCGCACCCTCACCAGGCCAGTGTGGTTGGAATGTCACTTGGCATACAGTCTTCTAGACACACAGATCTGTAATCCAACATTTACCCATCAGAGGCAAAACTAGATCACTCTGGAACAGAATCTAAAATCAACCTCTACTAACACGCAATTTTATGACTGCTAATGTCCTCAGGAGGGTAAGTGTTGTCTGATTTGATATTGTGGTTTGGGAAAAAATCTTCATCAATGACTTTCTAGCCATGGCTTTGTGAAAGAAAGGCCTCCATTGTTCCTACAATGGGGCTGATGCTGGGGTCACTGCCAACCCCACCACCAGCTTGCTGAGAGGTGAGGAAGTGGTGGGGATCAGCTTCCTTTATGCTTTGTTTGTTAGGTTTTATAATTGATGGCTGTGTGCGAGGAGCTACTGTTTGGTTTGCATTACTCCATATTTGTAGCTGCTGGGTTC
Organism: Ctenomys sociabilis; assembly: GCA_004027165.1. Lineage (NCBI taxonomy): Eukaryota > Metazoa > Chordata > Mammalia > Rodentia > Ctenomyidae > Ctenomys > Ctenomys sociabilis. Next base: position 24,071 of record PVKA01015023.1, read on the forward strand.
TTATTTGAAAGCGCCATTCTCCCTCATTCGTTACGAATTCATCAGATCACAAATGCTCTACACAAGGAAAGTTTTTGCCAGTATCTTCGAGCTGGCCTGATTAAGGTAGAATTCAAGATTCATTAAGTAAAGTCTCAGCCCATACAGTGGCAGAACAGTGATACAAACTTCTAAAAGAAGACAACACCAGACAATATTTCCTGCACATACTTTTTAAATGAAATCTCAATAAAAAATGATTTGTACCAGTCAGGCTGTAAAAACTGACTGCCTTTGAATGCTGCTTCGTTCTGGTGTTGGTTAGCAATGAGACAGTGTGTGGTCACTGCCCTCATGATAAGGGTGATGGAAGAAGAGGTGAAAACAAGACAGGACAAGACACCAGAAGTGTTTTAAGCTATGTGTCCTTGCCCTTGCATTATACAGGGTAAATTTTTGGGGTTGTTTTTGTTTTTTAATGTATTTGGTTGTTGCAGGGTCTCATCACACAGCTAGGACTTGAGTTAATCCTCCTGCTTTCAGCCTCTCCAGTGCTGGGATTACAGGTACGTGCCTCCATGCCTGGATTCAGTCTTTGGCTCAGCTCACCATGGAGGCAGGGCAGGAATGATGTGAATCTTGATGGGGAAAATACAAAACTAGTCACCTAGCACGTTGGGTTGGGTCGAGTGGGGCGGTAAGAGTGTGTGCTCTCACCAGACCAGTGTGGTTAGAATGAGCAGTGTCATTTAGTGTACCATCTTCTAGACACAGATCTGTAATACATCACTGACAGATCTGATCATAAGAAAGATCGTAAGTTCAAGCCAAGTCTCAGAAACTCAGTAGCTTAACAAGACTTCATTACATGGCTGAGAGGAAGGGGAAGTGATGCTGAGAGTAGAACCATGGTCCCTGTGCTTGTCTAAGCTCGCCTAAGCATAAACTAGTCTGCAGAGCTATCTCACCGGTCCCATAAATTTCTGTTTTAAGTCAAGTCAGATAATAAACATTATACTCAAGCCAAGTTTCCCCAGATCTGAGGAACAAAGTTGTTCAACTGGGATTGCAAAGCAAATAAATATAGAAACCTACATCTTCCTTCCTTCCTTCCTTCCTTCCTTCCTTCCTTCCTTCCTTCCTTCCTTCCTTCCTTCCTTCCTTCCTTCTCTCTTTCCTCCCTTTCTTACTTCCTCCCTCTTTCTTCTCTCTCCTCTCTCTTTTCTTCCCTTTCCTCTCTCCCTTCTCCCCCTCCCCTTTTCTCTCTCCTCTCTCCCCTCTCCCCCTCCTCCTCCCTTCTGTTTTCCTTTCTCTCCCCCCTCCTCCCCTTCTCTGTCTCTTTTTTGCATGGGCATTGAACCAAGAGCTCCCTCCCCAATCCTTTTTTATTTTTTATGTTTTACTACACTTTTTTTTTTCACAGATTCTGTTAGTACATGTTTATAGTACATGATTTTTATTCTGCATTGAGAGTTGGTACATATACAAACCACATGGTAATTTTTCTTTCATTTTTTATCCACTTCCCCTCTCCTTTCAGCCCTGTAATAGTCTTGTTCAGCTACTGAATTTCTGAAACTTGGCTTGAACTTCTGGTTTTCCTGCCTCAGCTTCTCAGAGTGCCCATGTACACACATGCACCTCTGTGCTCAGGCTTTATTTCCTCTTAACAGGCATACAGTTAACTTGCTTGTTATTTGACTTTTCTTTCCAAATAACCATGCAAATAAATCTACACAGATGTGTAGGTGGTAGATTGCAAAAAGGAAGGGTAATGAAGTCAACAAATGTCATCTTCAATGCCAAAAGGTAAGTGGGAGTGTGCCTTTTTAAGTGGCAAATGAAAAGTCTATGTTAGAAAAACTTTAGGAGATTTTGAAAACAAATGCATATTCTACAAATTCATTTGAATACAACAGTTCCTGAGCTGACATCACCCAAAACTTAGTTTTGAGAGCACTGAATGCTGGGAGGAGAAACGGTGGCCAATGAATGGGGGACCTGTTGTTCTATCCCACAGAGTCTGGGAAGCCTTTATAAGATGCATTGATTTTTTGGCACCTAAGGAAGAAATAGTGCTGCTTAATTAAAATAGCCCATGTTATTGGTTGTGAGCTGTAACCCATGTTCTCAGATGGAAAACTGTGGACAAAATAAGTCATGGGACTTAGAATTGATAAAATTCGGCATATCTTCTCATTTAAAGATTTGCAATACCTTTAATTGGCTCTGAAAAAAAATAAATGGCTCTGAGAAGTCTGACAGAAGTTTGTTTAATTGATCCTCCCCATTTTTTCTAATTTGTAATGCTTTTGTTAGCAAATATCTTTATGAATTCCTGCATGGAAGCATACACAATGCATTCCCATTCTTCACAAGACCAGTTGGGTTGCATCTTTGCAGAGTTTGTCAAGATTTTTCCACAGCTTCTATATTTCTGTTCCCTATCTGGAGTTATTCATTAAACATGATTTAGTCAATATCCCTTTTAAAGATTTCTAACTTTATCAACTCATTTCTGAATTTTTTCTTCCATGTCTTGTGTCATTTTTACTCCTTTTAGAACAATATGTTATTTTTTGTTCTACTTTTTAAAACATCATTTTGGCATAATTTTATTTTCTGTAGCAAAAACATTTTCTCTTTATTCTCACAGTAACTTTTTTTTTTCAGCACTGGGCATTGAACTCCAGACCTTGCACTTGTGAGTCATGTGTTTATTCTGCTGAGCTATCTTCCCAGCCTTGCAGTAACTATTTCCTTAAGGTAACTTTCTACAGAGGCTAACTTCAATACTTTTCAGCAGGTCATATATATATTTTTTCATTTATGTGTGTGGCTCAGGGTCTCACTATACAACTTGGACTCATAGTGACCCTCCCCATTGCTGGGTTTGCAGGCAGGTGCCACCATGCACAGCCTCAGTTGCTGGCTTAGCACGCCCCATGGTCAGGGCCAGTGCATCATGCAGGACTGGGGATCAAACCCTGGTCCCTGCGCTTGCCAAAGCAGGTGTTTAGTCCACTGATCTCTCTCGCTGCCTCTCAGCAGGTCATTTTAATGTGAAATTACTTTTCCTAGACTTTAGAAGGAGACTTGATTCAGATAGCTCTCCTATTGTCCCAAATCTTGCTTTTCAATCAGTCTTCTTATCAGTATTACATAATATTAAAAATGAGTTGTTTGCAGAGAGTTCCTTGTTTTGTTTGCCTTTATTTTTGTTCCTACCATCTTTTTTAAACATTTCTGTTACCCCTGACATGTACAGTGTCACCAGTGGCCTGAGGGGCCTTTTACTAAATTCAGATAGAAATCACAAATCTACAAAGTGTAGCTCACTGGCTGTTAGCAGCTCCAGCCGTCCGGGTGCCTGCGGCTCTTGCCTCCTAGTGTTACAGCTCTTTGCGCTCCTAGCCACTCCTGTCAGATCATCATCTGAGGCTTCTGTCCTCTGTGATGCCTGTCTGAACCTCCTCCACCAGCCTCTGCTGCCTCACTGGTCCTCTCTGCAGACCATTGCAGATCTGTCTCTGCTGATTGCACCTACTCATTGCCAGTAATGGCCAGTTGCTATTGGCTTCTTCCACTATGTAGAAATTTTCAGAGTTATCAACTAGTTGCATGACCAGTTATTATGTGTAACCTGTCCAACCTGAAATAAAAATCTTCAGTAGATTATAGGACCTCTTAGACAAGGTTTTATATGGACCTGTGTGCAGCAAAGTGGGGTAGCTCTCATGAGAAAGACCTCCTTGAATGACCCACGGAGTATAAGTAGTCACTGATTATGCAGAAAAGGAGGCCACACGTGCATATTTTCTTTCATTTGTATACATATTGGGGAAATTCTGGAAGAAGGAGAGAGCACACCATTCATCTGGAGATTACAGGGCAGAGTTATCAGGAATGGTTGCAGAGAAGATTCACATGGAGGAGAGCCATATTCCTAGCCTTCTAGAGCTAAGGCAGCTTTCCTGGGGCAGATAAGAGTCATGTGGGACAGCCTCTGCTGTTATGGCAACTGCTTGCAGAACTTTTTGATTGACAGCTTCTTCATTTCCAGGAAACAGACAGGCTGAAGTTTTGAGGGTTGCAGCTATATTGAACCTGGTCCTTCAGAAACTGGAGATTTAGCTGATATCATCAATGGGCCCCAAGCCCTCCCTGACTGCCCTGTCAGTTCAGCCTAGGGGACCCATGGATAGAACTCCAGAGGTGGTAGAAAGACTTTGTGCCAGTCCACCCAGACTACTCCAGAGAAGGCAAGAAGAAGCAAGGGAGAAAAACACAACAACCACAGATTAGGTCACGCCCCTCTGGCTGTCAGAAGGATAAGAGAAAGCTTGAGCCTTCTTTCTTTCATCTCACTAGTAGTTCCTTTCTAGAGTGGGATTCCATATCAAAAAGAAGCTTTGATGGGTCAGTTTTAAGGTTTTGTATGTGCCAGACTGCTCTGACCTGCTGACCTCTCGAACTGACCCACTGCTGAAGTTGGCCTCCCATGCTCCGTGGATGTTTCTATACCACCTTCTGAACTTTCTAGTGAACACCAGTTGACATTTTTAAATTTTATTTTTATTTTTGTTTTGTCGAAGTACAAATATCAATGAGACAGCTTTAAGATACCTTGACAAGATGGATTTGATAAATTAATACATTGCAAACTGTTTTCATAATGTTTTGGTATCATAGAAGGTGCATACATGATATTATACTTACAGACATTATTATACCGTATGTCTCTTATCGGTAAATTAAGAGAGTGTAGCTGTTTGCGTATCTCATTTTCTATACCTGAATTACATCAAAGATTCCATAATTAATACTTTCTACCTTGTTATTTTCCTAGTGGTTGTCCATAGCACTAGAAGCCGACATATCTTTTTTTTTTTTTTTTTTTTTTTTGGCGGAACTGGGGATTGAACTCAGACCTTTATGCTTGCCAGGGAAGCACTTATTCTACTGAGCCATCTCCCTGGCCCTGAAGCCGCCATATCTTGTCCAACCACTATTAGTGCAAATCTTGCCTCTCATAGAATTATGTAGAAGCACGGTGTCATCTATCCCAACTCTACTGTCCATACACACACATCATGATTCTTCCTTTCTGTAGCCCTTCCTTTGTCTACACCTGTCAAAGATGGGCACTCCACTGTCATTCAACTAATTTAGGTGCCTGAACTCGACGACACAATCCAACACAATCCAGCATTCCACAACAATAGTGACTTATAAGAAGAAGTTTTCGACCATAGCCATTCACACTTCAACTTATTATTATGGCCCCGTGGTGTATACTTCATTTTTATACTTTTCTTATGGATGGTCAAGACCTAGATAGAGCAAGACCTATATACCAACACATGTATTTTATGTTTCTTATGAGGTCAGTGAAGTCCACTCAGGATTTATCTTGTAGTCCTGTACCTTATTCTGTAGATCCTTTGAGAAAAAGGGATTGAGGTTTCTGCTCAAAGGAGAGGATCTGGAGGAGATTCTAGGCAAAGCTCCTTCTTTAGTTACAGTGTACAGTGCTTTGCTTGAATCCCGTACTAATGGACCATCTACTCTCAATGTCCTGAGCTAGGCCACGTGAGCTTCTGAAGTTTAATGTTAGGCAACCCTGAGTAACAGGACCAGTGTCATGGATTTCTTGGATCTAATCTAAGCAGAGGTTCATATATTTTCCTGTGTGGGAGAAATTCCATGACAGTTATATTTCTGTCCAAGAAATCTAAAGTTATTTGTTTATGTGATACTTCTAATGCAAGTGTTAGTTGTGTGAGGCAAATGGTGATTACTATTGATATATTTATGAATTTATTTATTCATTTTGGCTGGAACAGCTTGTCTTAAGGGCAGGTCTGAGGTGGCATGTGGTGCAGGGGATCGAACCATAGTCCCTTGCCTTTGACTGATTTTGCTCAAAAAGGTGTTTTAGACAACTGAGCTAATCCACTAACCTACTATTTATCTATCTATTTATTTATTTATTTATTTATTTATTTATTTATTTATTTATTTATTTATTGCTCTCAGTTTGTAACCTAATGGGAGGAATGCAGTGAAAAAAAATCTCCCTCTTAAGAAATAGCTAAATAAAGGGTTGAAAGGAGAACACTATAATCACCTGTGAGTTACAAATGCCCCACCTGTTTACTGAGATTCACTACACGTCCATTTCTGCTTGGCACTTAAAAGGGATAGTGTTAGGGTCGTGCATTCAGTAAGGAATCTTCCTCTTTGGCATTGTAGAGAAGGGGAGAGTGGAGAGTTAGGAGTGGATAGAAATGGAGTGACGAACCGAATCTTATGCCTCTCTCTCTCTCTCTCTCTCTCTCTCTCTCTCTCTCTCTCTCTCTCACACACACACACACACACACACACACACACACACACACACACACACCCTCCCTCATGTTTTCCAAAGACCTTCCAGTCATTGAGCTTTCTCACTGTTCCTCTTAGTTCAGGAAGCATCTTGCATTGCCTCTGTAGCTCTGTACATATATCTGTCACTAATCATCTTTCTCCAGTGGTTGTAGACAAAGTCATATTTCTTTCAAAGAAATCCGAAGTAACTCATTTGTGTGATACTTCAGTGCAAGTATTAGTTGAGTGAGGGTGACACTGGTCACTATTTTTTTATTCTTCTGAGGACATAACACAGAACATTCTTTTCATTATTAACTAATAAGTAGTGCTAATTCATGGGATTAACCAAAGAAGACGCTTCTGTTTGTAGATAATAAAAGGGAAATTTTTTCTTTACTTTTTTATTATTATTATTTTTATTGAAGAACAAATAGCAATGAGACAGTTTCAAGACAAATTAACAGGACGGATTTGACAAATCAATACATTGCAAAATGTATTCATAATGTTTTAGTGTCATACAAGGTACATACATGATATTATATTTACAGGCATTATTATAACAGATGTCTCTAATCAGTGAATGAAGAGAGTGCAGCTATAAACCTATCTTATTTCTCTACAGCTGATTTATATCACAGTTCCAACAATTAACACCCTCTACCTTGTTATCTCCCCAGTGTCTGTCCATAGTACTAGAAGCCAACATAATACCTTGTCCAACCACGATTAGGGCAAATCTTGCTTCTCATACAATTATGCAGAAGCATGGCATATTTATCCTAACTGTACTGTTTATACACACACATCATGATTCTTCCCTTGTATATGCTCTTTTTTTGGTCAAGACCTGTCAAAGATGAGTACTCCATTATTGGTCATTAAACCAATTTAGGTGCCTGAACTCGGTGACACTCCAACACAGTGCAGCACTCCACAATAATTAGTGAGTTATCTGAAGAAGTTATTGACTATAGCCATTTACAGCTCAACTTATTTTTGTGGCCCCACGTAATATACCTCATTTTTATATTTCTCTGCTGGATGGTTAAGACCAAGATAGATCAAGACCTATATACCAAAAGATGTAGCTTTTGTTTTTGATGAGGTCAGTGAAGTCCCCTCAGGGTTTATCTTGTAATCCTGTACCTTACTCTGTAGATCCTTTATCTGTGTCATCCATGTGGATGAGTCAAGGCCAATGCTTGACAAGTTTGCTCTCTATGAGAGCCTGAGAGAAAGTTTTCTCTGCAGTGACTCTCACTAGGCACACTATACATCATCAATTTCTTACCTCTGTGGCTCCAAAATTTCCTTGTTCAGAAAATTTGGGGCTCAACTGAATTTCATGTTACAGTACACGTTCTCCTATGCCCTGAGGCTTTGCTGACCTTGAAAGGTGAGGGCCAAAATGTTGGCTGGCTTTGCGGCTCTTCTATTCTCCAATTGTGATCTGAAAACTTAGGTTGTTAACCATCCAGAAGAAAAGCTGCTTAGTACCCTGCAGCATATGCCGTTCACTTTGCCCTGTCTGACTCAATTGTCTTTAGTTGTTGTTGTACATTTCTATTTGTATTTCTTCTTTTCACTTCTTATACTAGGGAGATATACGATATTTGCCAATGTGTGTCTGGTTTATTTCACTTATGAGTATATGTTCAAGTGGCATCCAGTTCATTATAAATGCTTCAAGTTTATCATTGTTTATAGTTGAGTAATATTCCATTATATAGAAATGCCACATCTTTTTCAGCATTCCTCATGTGATGGACATCTTGATTGTTTCCAAAATTTTGTTATCACAAATTGTGCTGCTATAAACATAGGTATACATATATCACTATGATATAATGTTTTCAGTTGCTCTGGGAAAATTCCCAGTAGGGGAATAGCTGGCTTGAATGGGATTTCTAGTCCTACTCTTTGGAGGAGTCTCCACACTGACCTGCACAATGGTTGTACCAGTCTACATTCCCACCAGCAGTGGAGAAGTGTTCCCTTTTCCCCACAACCTCTCCAACATTTGTTGTTGGTTGATTTCCTTATGATAGCCATTCTTTCTGGAGTGATATTTTATCTCAGTGTTGTTTTTATTTGCATTTCACGGATGACTAGTGATGTGGAACATTTTTTCATGTATTTATTCACTTGTTTAATTTCGTCCTAGGAGAAGTGTGTATTCATCTCAGATGCCCATTTCTGAAATGGGTCTTTAAATTTGAGGGCCCTGTTATATCCTAGTTCTTTATATATTCTAGACAGCAGACCTTTGTCTGATTGCTTATTAGTTAGGATTTTTTCAAAGTTTGTGGGTTGTCTTTTCACTCTGTTGACAATTTCTTTTGAGGTGCAGAAACTCCTCAAGAGTTGATCCCAATTGTTGATTCTTTCAAGTATTTCCTGTGCGAAGATATGTTTGTTCATGAACTCTTTACCTACCCCATTGTCTTCAAGATTTCCTCCTACTTTCTCTTCCAGGAAATTTAGTGTTTCTGTTTTAATGTTTAGATCTTTAATCCATTTTGACTTTAACTTAGTGCATGGTGATAGAGCTGGGTCAAGTTTTAGTTTTCGACATGTAGAAAGCCAGGTTTTCCAGCACCATTTGTTAAAGAGGCTGTCTTTCTTCCAGTGAGCTTGTTTAGCCCCTTTGTCGAAGATAAGATGGCTGAGTGTGATGGTAGATGCCTTGGCTTCTTCTAATCTATTCCATTGATCCTCAGGTCTATTTCTTTGCCAATACTATGTTGATTTTATCACAGGGACTTTGTAGTATAATTTCAAGTCAGGAATTGTGATGCCTCCTGCCTCGTATTTATTGTCCAAGATTGCCTTTGCTATTCTACGTCATTTGTAGTTCCCAATAAATTTTAGGAATGATTTCTCTATGTCTGGGAGGTATGTTGGTGGCTGTTTGACAGGGATTGCATTAATTCTGTACAGCAATTTTGGGAGTATGGCCATCTTCACAATGTGTTCTTCCTGTCCAGCAACATGGAATATCTTTCCATTTTCTGAAATCCTTTTTAATCTCTTTTCCTAGGGTGTTTTAATTTTCTGGGAAAAGATCTTTGACTTCCTTGGTTAAGTGAATCCCAAGGTATTTCATTTTCCGCGGTGCTATAGTAAAAGGTATTATTTCTGTTGTTTCCCTTTCAGTGTGCTCGTCATCTGTGTAGAGGAATGCTACTGATTTTTGAGTACTGGTTTTGTATCTTGCTATGCTACTGAATTTTCATACCAGTTCTAGTAGTTTCTTGGTGGAATTTTTGGGATCTTCCAAGTAAAGTATCATGTCATCTGCAAATAGTGATAATTTAACTTCTTCTTTATCTATTCTTATTCTTTTGATTTCTCCCTCTTTTCTAATGGCTGTTGCTAATGATTCCAAAACTATATTAAATAGGAGGGGTGATAGAGGACATCCTTGTCTTGTAAGAGTAAAAGATTTCAGTTTTTTCCCATTTAGGATTATATTAGCTTTTGTGTTGTCATAGATGGCTTTTATCAAGTTAAAGTAGAGTCCATCTATTCCAATTTTCTGTAGGAGTTTGAACATGAATGAGTGTTGGACTTTGTCGAAAGCTTTCTCTGCATCAATTGAGATGATCATGTGGTTTTTAGATTTCCATCTATTAATATAGTGTATTACATTTATAGATTTTTGCATATTGAACCATCTTTTCATCTCTGGGATGAATCCTAACTGGTCATGGTGTATTATCTTCTTGGTGATTTGCTGTATTCTATTTGCTAGGATCTTATTGAGTATTTTTGCATCTATATTCATGAGGGAGATTGGCCTATACTTCTTGTTTTTGGTTTGTCTTTCCCTGGTTTTGGAATCAGTATAATACTTGCCTCCAGAAATGATTTTGGGAGCACTGCTTCGTTTTCAATTTCATTGAAGAGTTTGAGGAGTGTAGGGAATATATCTTTTATAAATTTCTTGTAGAATTCAGCTGTGAATCCATCAGGACCTGGACTTTTCTTTTTCAGTAGGCTTTTTATTATGTTTTGTATTTCTTTGGTTGTTATTGGCTTATTGAGAATTCTTATATCTTCTTGGTTCCGTTTTGGTAGTTTGTACCTTTCGAGGAATCTGTCTATTTCTTCTGTGTCTTCTATTCTGTGAGCATAAATATTCTTGAGTAAGTATTGACAATCTTCTGAATTTCTTCTGCCTGTATGGTGATTTCAAGCTTTTCATTCTTTATTGCATGTACTTGAATTTTTTTTTTCTTTCGTCTTTTTGATGAGGTTGGCTAGAGGCTTATCAACTTTATTTAGTCTTTCAAAGAACTGACTTTTTGATTTGTGGAATCTTTGAACTGTTTTCTTCATCTCATTGGAATTAATTTTTGTTCTAATCTTTATGATTTCTTCACGTCTTTGTCCTCTGGGTTTTGTTTGCTCTTCTTTTTCTAGTTGTCTGAGGTGCAACATTAGGGTGTTTATTTGTTCCTGTTCTGTTTTCCTAATGTGTGAGTTTATAGCTATGATTTTTTCCTCTAAGAACTGCTTTCATTGCATCTCATAAATTCCGGTAAGTTTTGCTTGAATTTTCATTGAATTGTAGATATTTTTGAATTTCTTGTTTAATTTCTTCTGTGATCCATTGATTGCTGAGTATGGTTTTGTTTAATTTCCGTGGAATTAGCAGGTTTTTCTGATTTCTTTTGCCATTTTGTTCCAGTTTTATTGCATTGTGGTCAGATAATATGCATGGGATAATTTATGTTTTCTTGCATATACTTACGGGTGACCTCCGGACTATTATGTGGTCTGTTTTGGAAAATGACGCATGTGCAGCTAAAAAAAATGCGTATTCAGCTGTGGTTGGGTGGAACATACTGTAAATGTCCATCAGGTCCATTTGTTCTAAGCTCCGGTTTATTTCCGCTACTTTCTTGCTAATTTTTTTGTCTGGTTGGTCTATCTTTTTGAGATAAGGGTGTGTTGAGGTCTCCTGTTAAGAGTGCAGTCTTAGATATTAGGTTTTTCATGTCCATTAAGATTTGTCTTACATAGTTGGGTGCTCCTGTGTTTGGTACATAGATATTTATGAGTGTTACGTCTTGCTCTTGAATTTTTCCCCTGACCAATATATAGTGGTCTTCTTTGTGTCATTTGATTCTTGGTTTGAAACTGAGACTGTCTGAGAACAGAATTGCTACTCCTGTTTTTTTCTGAGGTGCTGGGGCATATAGTATTGTTTTCCATCCTTTCACTTTGAGACTATGAATGTCCTTTTGAGTTAAGTGTGTTTCTTGTATACAGCATATTGTTGGATTTTTTTCCCTAATACACTGTTGCAGTCTATTTCTCTTAATTGGTGAATTGAGTCCATTTACATTGGTGTTTATAATTGAAATGTGTTGACTTATGTGTGTCATGATATTTACCTGCTGTTGTTTACTCCTTTGTACCTTGTGTTTAATTTTCTGTCCTGTTTAGTGGGATCCTTCCATTCTCATTCATAGAGTTTTGGTCATTGTGGTCTCTCTCTAGAACATCTTTCAGCAGCCTGTGTAGGGATGGCTTTGTCATCATGAAATTCTTTAGTTCTTCTTTGTTGTGGCAGTATTTCACTTCTACATCAAATTTGAAAGAAACTTTTTCAGGGTATAATGGTCTGGGTTGGAATTTTTTTTCTATAGGACTTGCACTCTTCTCCATGCTCTCCTTGCCTTCATGGTTTGTGTAGAGAAGTCATCTGTAACTCTGGTAGGTTTTCCTTTGAATGTGATCTGCTTCTTCTCTCTAGAAGCTTTCGGTATATTATTTTTTGTGCTGGATTTCTGGGATCTTGACTATTACATGCCTCGTTGTGTTTTTACTTGGGTTGAAGTTATTTGCTGTTCTGTATGCTTCAGTTATCTGAATGTTGGATTGTTTCTTCATATTTGGGAAGTTTTATGCGATTACTTCTCCTCAAGTTCTTTTTGTGTTATTTGTATTAAGTCCTTCATTCTCATTGGTACCAATTATTCACACATTGTTCATCCTGGTATCATCTTACAGGTGATGGATTATTTTTTCCTGCATTATCATTGTTTTTAAGAGATCCTTTCTCATCTTTTCACTAGCCACACCGGTGTGTTCAAGATCTGAAACTCTGTCATTTTCACTCAAACGGTTTTGTAGACTCATGATTGATATTTTTAGTTCTTCTATATGACTTTGACTCTGCTTCATCCATTCTATTTTTTTTTCTGTATTGCTCATTCAAGGAATCCGTCATATTTCTGATCTCCTCAATTTTTTTATCCATGTCTTCTTTCGAGCTAGTTATTAATTCATTTTCTGCAGAATTTCTTCCAAGTTGTGTTTCCTCTGTATATTTCCGGACTTGTTTCTGTATTTCAGATGCTTTGATTTCAAAGAATTCTTTTTTTTGATTTCAGAAATTATTTCTGCTTGATTTCCCCTCATGACCATTCTGTTTCTTTCCTTCACATGCTGTTAATTCATATGTTTCAGCTAGAATAGTGCTCTCTGCACTTATTCTTGTTGAGCACTGGTTTTCCCCCTGATATTTTTGCATTTCATTCTTTAATTATGATGCTATGTATTCAGATATTTCTTGTTTTATTTCAGGAATTAATTCTTGTCTGAGTTCCTCTCTACCTTTCTGCTGTTGTTCCTTTGCTACCATATCTTCATTCATTTCACCTGAACTTGTGTCCTCTGCACTTACTGATGGACTTGAGACCTGATATTCCATTTTTCTTCTTGTCTTTGTCATTTTGTATCACGTTGACCTCTGCCGTTTGGTGTAGAACTTTTGTTTAGCTATAACCTTAGCACGTAATGAGACTTGGGTGCTAGTCTATTAAGTATGAGAGTATCCAGTTATGCCTGGCCTGGATCTAGCTGTTGTGTTCAGTTCCTTTTTGCTACAGCTTCTGTGGTTCCCCTCTGTTGGTTCCTATCTGAGCTGCGCTGTGTCTGGGGCCCTGGGAGATGTCCCTCCAGTGCTTCGGGCCTGGACCTCTAACTCACTGGCTGAGCTATGCTGGCTCTGGGACCCTAAGATCAGTGGGAACAGAGATCGCTGGGAGAGGTCCCTCTGGCACTGTGGGCCTGGAGCTCTCATTCACTGACGGAGCTGTGGCTTTTTCATGATACCATGGCAGAATCAAATAAATAGAACAGAACTCCCACAGCTTGTGAAAAACATCATCAGCTGGGCCTTGACAGAAAAATTTCCTGGTCATTTTCTGGGAGCAAAAACAAAACTTGATAGCAATTCTGGAGGGAGTACCTTTCATCTGGAATCTCCTTCCTCTCCTTGATGCCTAATTCCAAAGTTGGGAAAAGGTTGTAATGGTGCTTCATGGCCCCCAGCACTCTAGCTTCTTTCCTAGAGAATGTGGTGCCACGTAAAAGGAAGAAGGAAGGGAGGAAATGTACAGCATAACTACCCACAGCTAGAAAGTTCACACAGACTACTGGCTTGATTGCCCTACAAGTGTATCATAAGTGTGATTCTAGAATCATATGTTAAATATGTCTTCCTTTTCTGAGTAAAAGTTGTGTAGGTATATTGTTCCTCATACCCATTGTGCATATATCTCATTAAAGCTTCTTTTACTCTAAAATCAGCTTCTGGCTGAGAGAATAGTATTAGATCAAGATTTGGATAATGTTGGAATGGTTTGATTGGACTATCATAGTATGCAGTAGGAAGGAAAAGGTCAAATGTGCTTACATTAGATGTAATTTAGTAAAAATGAAAAGTTCAGGCATTTCTGTCATATAGAGAACATTTACCGCATTCCAGCTTTCCACATTCATCTTTTAAAGTTCCCTGTTACAACATTTTCTTTTCTTGGTTCTTTAAAAATAATGAACAATTTTGCCCTGCACCCATTGCTTCAGTTATTTTGGTATATGCTAACTGAGAAGATAAAAATTCCATTTGAAAGTGCTTCCTTTAGTCTGCACATTAGAAAGTAAAAATGTGCTAGCTAGTCTTTGAAAATTATCAGTATTATTTGGGCCCATATCATTAAAGTGTTTCAGGAACCTTGTACGAAAGTCAGTAAGCAGTAACTGTCCATTCAGAATGTCAAGCCCACAGTTGGTTCTCATTTAATGAACCCCTCCATCTGCTCCATAACTTTTAATCAGCATTCAACATGTGCTTTAGCAAGCATTAAAAGTCAACCTGTTTCAAAAGTCATTCCTGTCTTCCATCTTGGGAGGTTTACATTCCTGAAAATCCTCAGAATCTATTTCACCTTTAGCTGTCCACCTAATTTTTATCTTTTTCTTCTTCCAGGCAGTTGATAGGCTATTTCTCCAATTTTTTATATATTCAGAATGCCTATTGCTCTGACCAATAAAGTGTGAGTGGAAGTCTTTTGAGCATTATTACTTCTGTCTTTCACTGTTCAGATCCTAACACCGTGTAATTATCCATGGTCTCACCCTGTTCTCTAGCCTTAGCCAACAGTAACATTTCGTACATTGTAGGTTCTACAAATTTGAGTTCTAGAGCAGTGGGATGTAGTGGTGAGCTTGTAGCCCCTGCTTGCTAATTACATAGTTAGACCAAGAAATACATCTTTGTATTTTAAGCCACAGAGATATGGGGTTTTATTTGTTATTGAAGCCCTGTGCGGTACTTTCTGACTTTCTGACTCTACATCTCTGGAATATCTTTAAATATTTTAAAGTTCTCCATGATGAAAGTAAACCCCATGGAAATAATTGCTTTCCAAAAGCACTCATAGGAATATGTGGCGTGGCCTTTTGGTCACTGGTTCTGTATTATTAGTATGCCCCTGGGATGCAATCCACACTCTGAGCTGTCCACTCACTGGATGTTGTTTTTGTTGTTTCCTATTTATTTTATTCCCAAGGAAGAAGGCATTTGAGGGACTTCTTCAGACACTGAATGTATTAAAGGAGGTCCAGCTCTCAATCAGCATTCCTTGGAGAAAGCAGCCATGGGAAGGAATTGAATGGTATTAGGCCTGGGGGAAATGCAGCTAGAGAATAACAAGCTATTAGCAAATTGGGTTGCTTTCAGCATAACATAACAGGATAATATAAATATGGATTAGCACTCCAGTCCAAGATTTTATTGTGAGAAGTATACTTGATATGACTGAGAGAGTAGCTGAGGCAGAATTAGCCAGAAAAAAAAAAAAAAAACAATTTATTGTGGATGTCAGATCACTTAATCTCTTCTTTCACTCCTTTTTTATCCAAAGCATTACAGTCATTAACAATTTGTCACTTTTTTTTAAATTTGAAGAGACAAGGGCTCTTCTCTCACTCTTAGAATTCATGGATGTGAGCAATCCTACTTATAGAGGCTTTCGGTGGAGTAATCTTTCTTTCCAATTCTTTTTGGTACTCAAGAAAATCTTCCAAAGGTCTACTATTAAGACCAGACAATTCCAGATCTTCAGAAGGCAACTGCTGAAAGAAGAAAGCCACTTAAGTTGATTGGTGTAGGCCTAAGGCTATGTAGGACAGAACAGCGTTCTCTGCCTATTGTTCCACCTCTGGCCATGTGCACATATTAGCAGCAATAGTAAAATATTGCTGCATTATCCCCAAAGTACAGGACTCTGATAAGATAAAAGCTTTTTTCCCAGAAGGGTTGGATAATGTATATCGTTGGGAGAATGGCAGGGAAGGAAATACATTAACTCCATGATTTCGATAGAAATAGGCTCTCCTGTTATGAGGAAAATATCTGTGTTAAAGGTATGTGACTCACAAAATGATAAGAGATCAGCTACCCCTCACTCTACTTATCTCCATTAATAGAACATGTAAGTAGTTAGAATGCTATGGTGTGCTCCATGGGAGGCAGCTCGTGGAAGGCAGGAAATGAAGAAGATTCAAAAATTAAGAATGAATAAAAATAGGAATCCTAGCAAAGCAGTTGTTGGACCATTGAGAGTAGAAATTGAAATATCTAGTGTTTCTTGAAATATCTCTACAGTAGTTTCTTCTTATACTCACTGATGGATTTATAACCTCCAATTAATTTTTAAGTCTTCATGTATATTACATGGAAGAAGTTAGAGAATAAAAAATTGACAAATGTGAACTCACCACCCAACTTTGGAACCACAAATATCCTAACACTTGCTTGTATAATCCTTATATATTCCATGCTCCTGCCTCCCTCAGGCCTTGGAATGAAATTTATGTTTGACATCACTTGCTTTATAGAAGATTAGCTGAACACACACACACACACACACACACATGTACACACACACACTCACAGACATACATCACATACATGCAAACACATATGAAGTGTGTTGCTTGGTTTTGAAATATTTTTGAGCTTTATAAAAGTGGTATATAATCTTGCACCATCTGCCTGAATTTTCTATTTTTTACACAGTATTCTAAGATGCATCCATGATGTTTGTGAGGTTCTAGTTCATTTATTTTTTCTGTTCTATAATTTTTCATTTTGTGACTGCTATTCTACTCTCCTGTGGATGGAGGTTTGAATTATTTCCCAGATTTTGCTACTATGAATGGAGCTGTTGTGGATATTCTTCATGTCTCCTGGACCACATGAGCAAAGATTCCCTGGAGTATTACCCTGGGTTGCTGTGTATAAATGTTTCAACTTTACAACATGATGCCACAGCCTTTTCCAAAGTGGTTGTGCTCATTTGCTTACCTATCACAAATGTATATAAACACAATTTCTCACAAATCCATATCTTTCAATCTTTAATATTATAGGATGTCCTAAGTTTTGCTGATCTAGCATATAAATGTTACTTTGTTGTGGTCACAGCATCTGCATGATTGCTAATAAATTTTAGCATTTTTGTAAATATTTATTAATAGTTTATGTCGTGGTAGATTTTTCACATTTTTTAAATTAGCAAGGAGCTGTCTATTTAGATTTCATTAGAAGAAAATCAGTTGATTAAAGTACTGGTAATTAAATTTGTTACTTTTTTTGTGGCAGAACTAGGGATTGAACTCAGGCCCTTGCACTTGCCAGGCAAGTGCTTATTTTACTGAACCATCTCCCCAGCCCCTAAATTTGTTACTGATAAGTAAAATAATGACCAAAGCTAAGATGTATGAGCTTCTCTTTGTGAAGACAGAGCAACGTGCTAGAGTATCCTTAGAAATTTCTTTAAAATCTGTAATTTTCAGATAATTTAGACCTAATAGGGAACTTTATACCAGCTCTGCAAATAATGACACAAAGGGGATTTTCTGTATTCCCACATAACTCATTTAGCATTTTGTGGTTGCACGTGACACCAATTCTCTTTGACTAACTTAAGCTAAAAAAGACTATTCATGGCAGTTCTGTTCTCAGTAGCAGAACGTGGAAAATTCCACCAATAAGTGAATAGATGAGTTTCTGGAGAGCAGAGCAGAGCAGGGCTTCTGGTCCTACTGAGTCTACACATGATCCACAAAGGAAATATTGCTGCAGGTACCCAAAAAATGAGATAGGGATGCTGTGTAAGAACACAATAGATGCCAAATAAAGCAAGTCACTGTTTCTTTAGGTAGGCAGACCAAAAACAATCTATGGCTTCCAAGCAGACAAATCAGGAGTTTCAAACAACATTTGTCACCAGAACATGTTGTTGCATTGTTTTTCTAACTATCTCAGCTTTCCTTTTGCTGAAGCTTTCTAAAATAAGCTGAGATAAAACAATAACTTAACTGGTTGATGGGGATGCAGTGACTTAGAGAACAGGGGGAAAGGTACAGCCCAACTCCAGGGTCAGCCTGAGCTCATTGTTACGAGTGGCCTGGATGTTTATGAGTCCAATCCTGTCCCCATCCTGTCTAATTAAGAACAACTGAACCAAGAATTTGTTCATTGACAAAACATTTGGGCTCCAGTTTCAGAACCCAGGAATGACTGGCCGACAAAGCTTTGCGGGGTCTTCCACCTTAAATCTTTATCTCTCCATTAAGGCTGGGACTTGGTATCACGTTTAGGTAAACAGTATGGTTTAAACCTGAGAAAGCATATACAGAGTGCCTGAGTTGCAGCAAGGCCCTGAGAAGCCTAGCGGTGCCAGGAGCTGAGATTGTAAACTTCAGCTACTTAGACCCAAGCAAAGGTATTAAGAGCAACACTATTTTAAAATCTGAAACATTTGATAACAAGGTGATGTATATTTATTCATTTCTCCAAACTTTACCTTGAGAAAAGACTTACCAGTGTATATGATAAAAAATTATAAAATAAGGAAGCAATAATAAAATTTTGAATATGAACAGTGCTAATAACAATTATATTAGCTGCAGTTCATTGATTCCTTTTTCCACCATGACCTGCAGAGGCAGCTGATGTGTCTGGTCTTTCCACTTCTTCAGTAGTTTTTAAAATTTCTTTTTGCAAGTCAAAAAAAAAAAAAAAAAAAAACCCTGCAATTCATTTACATAAGGTTGAAAGTAACATGGCTGGGATATATCATATTTGGTATTAAACTTCTACAAAAAATGAATTTTGAAACACATTCAGCTTTCTTCTGCAAAGAGAAATACAGTATTTGATCATATGTGGAACTTCACTAGGCCTGGGGTTTCTGTATAGGATTATCTCAGTAGATTCTACTGATACATGGTAATGATATAATTAGGATTGAAATATTTATTTTTAATTAGTGAGGAGAAATTTTTGAACTTGATAAAATAAATTTCTTTTGATGTTTCATATACCTACCACTCACAAAACTTAGGGAGCGCTCCCATCCTAAGTGGATAGAGGGCAGCTCAGATGAAATCTGCCATTTACCTTAGATGGAAAAAAGGAGCAGGTGGAAATCCTTGTGCTTTGGGGAAATATCAATCCTGTGTGTAGATCTCAAAAGTCTCAGAGAAAAAAAAAAAAAAAAGTCTCAGAGCAGTGGGCAATTGACCTGCTGAGATAGTAGAATTTTCACAACACTATATAACAGTTCTATTTTTCAATCAAGTCATTCACCTCGAATTAATAAAGTCTTCATTCTTAGATATAAGGAAAAGTCCTATCGTGCCTAAGAAACACTGTCTTTCCCCTATTCTGAATTTGATGTTTGTTGATCAATGATGCTCTCGTCAGAATCACCAGGCTGATAGGTCACCCGCTGGCTCGACACCAACTGGAGCATAGCACTTCCAGTCAGTATCTTTCAGTTCTGACTCGAACCCGCAGCCTCGCACAGCTTGATCTCCCCTTTAATTTAGAATTTGTCTTCCTCCTTGGTGGCTGGCTGCCTGCGGGAAGGAATGAGTGCTCTCAGCGAGTAAGTGTAACTAACTCCCCCGACCTCGCCCTCGCCCCTCCCTAGCGATCCTTAGTCTGAGCATCTGTTCTCCCTGTGTTTAGAACGTGGTAGAGCTCACACTGGGACGTTTGGCCACCATCTCTTCAGTATCAATTATTTACTAGACTGCGAGCTCCCAAAAAGAAAGTGCTGGGTCATGCACTCAGCTGTAATTTTGAGCCTGTGCATAAGAGGCCTGGTACCTATTAAGGCCAAAGAAATATTTGTTTAATTGTACTGAATATTTACATCGGAGACATTAAGTCAAGATGGTCAGTAGAAGAGCGGAAACAGAAGAGTCACGTTTTGTCAGAGGTTTATGTTATGACTCATCCTTCATTGGAGAACAACCACGTAAATGGCTTTATTCTCACTGCACTGTTCCTTTTACACATTTGTTTTTTTAACTCTGAGAGGCAGTCGTGAAAGTTTGGCTCTTGAAAGAGACAGATGTGCAGCAGATTCTAGCTTTGCTCCTTTCTAACCTGATACTCTTGTGCAAGGTACTCCAGCATCCTAAGTCTCAGTGTTCTCATCTCTAAAATGGGCATGAATAGTGGAACCTACTTTACTGGAATGTTCTGTGATACTATTGATAAACTCTTTATAGTAAGTACCCAGTGAAAAATAGCTATGTTGCTTATTATTTTATAACTAATAGCAAATTGGCATCTATAGCATAATGAACTTGTGGTCAGATTTTTTTCCCTATATTTTAGGGAAAGTTCTACTACTAGATGGATTTGTAGTGATTCTCCTGTTCACAGCCTCCCAAGTGCTGGGAGTACAGGCACACATCACCACACTGAGCCTCAATTGCTGTCTCAGCATGCCCCAGAGGAGGGGCCAGCACAACAGGACCAGGTTTTTTTTTTTTTTTTTTGCTGTATCAGGGATTGAACTCAGGACCTTGCAGGCAAGCACTTCCCCACTGAGCTATCTCCCCAACCCTGGTTAGCTTTTTCATTCAAGTTCAGAGATACAACTTTGGATCTAATTGAAATAGCTATTGAAAGAATGATTGCTTGCTTTTCTTCCAAGCACCAACAATATACATGGCTAAACCATTGACACAGCCCGGTCATCTTGCAGCATAAAGTGAATCTTTCAAAAAGTAATACTTTTGGAACTGGATGTGGTGGTATGTGCCAACAATCCCAACTCCTTTAGAGACAGAGGCAGGAGGATAAAAAGTTCAAATCTGATCTAGACAGCACAGCAAGACTCAGAAAAAAAAAAAGGCCCTAAACCTGTTTTTCCCCCTACTGGTTTTTTTTTTTTAAGTTGCTATCAAATTTTACTATGTACAAAAGTCAGCTAATGCTTTGTAACAAAGCTAAGGGCAGTGATTTTAAAAAAATCATTTATTTTCCCCTGCATCATTATGGATCTTGTGATGGTTAGCTAGTTCACACTGGGCTTGTCTGTGAGGTTCTGCTTTAAACTATATAACTGGGGAGGCCCAGATCCCCTCTGCATGTTGGATGCACGTCTGTTCCATATTTATTTATTTATTTTGAGCCGAAATTCTTCTCCTATTGAGAAGCATGAGCATGTTTAAGGTCCCTGTCTGCATCGTATATCCACTAGCAATGCAGTAGCAAAGCATGCTAGATAATTGAATCTAGAGACAGAAAATCAGTCTTATTCTGTGATGCACGTGGAGGGATACTAAATACATTTCATCAATAAACACTCTATAATTAGGAATAATAACATTGAGGACAGTGGATTTGTGAATAATATCTTCTCCAGGTGTCTACATAGCATTAATTATGGAGAATGGTACGCACTTTTTAGGAATATGCCTTCAAGGAACATTGTGCCACTAAGTGCTTGGAATTTAGCATGTTCATTCAGTTCAGCATGTCTAACAGGGAATATGCAGCAGAGCTTTAAAAATACAGCACTTAAGAAAATAGACTGAAGTGAGTCCTAGGGGATATCGCTAAAGAGATTGCTATTACTTCTAGATATACTTCCTTCAAGAATATTATTTTGGGCTTTTTTTCCTCTGAACAAGAAAAAAAAAACTAAGTTGTGCTTTGTTGGATTTGATGGTTTGGCTCAGAGAAATTACATTAAGCTCTGCCTATCTGGCTTAGCAGAAAAAAATTTTGGGGGGGATTTTTCAGTATCCAGGTTGCCGAGAAAAGAAAACATTAAAACATTTTGTACTTTGCACTTCCACAATGTGTTTGTATCTGGGGAGGGGTCAGGAAAGAACATGCCACTGTCCACAATCTTGCTTATTCCCAGTGAAGTCATACAGAAAAGATTATCTTGATGTCCACTATTGGCATTAGGATAGTTTTATGCAACAAAATATGGTGACTGGAAACTGACCATTCAGACAACTACCATCTGCCTGGGAATTCATGCATTGGGACAGGGAAGTTTTATTTTTACGTGAAGTTATATTGAACTTCTAGAGGAGGTCTTCTCCTTCCTTTTCTCCCGTCCTATTCCTAAGGTGGCCTCCTCATCTGTTAGGCTTAGGGTCTCCACTAAGAGATGCTTATTTGAGTGGTCCACCTTGTAGTTCGAGCATCAGAATATCTACACTTACCTAGTAAGTTGCTGGTTCAGCCACTGCAGTGAACTTCCAACATGAAGTCATGCTAATTTCATCTTTGTTAGCAGATAAGTTCACTGCCTATAGCTCTGTACTTAGTGCTAGGCAGGATAGGCAGTGGGTGTAACTGACCTTCACCGTTTGTGATCCTGAAATTTTGCATGTTAGCTCATAGAATTAGAACTTTATAAGGAATCCAGTGTGGTATCCATTTTTCTGATTCAGTGGATGAGAGAATAAAATCACAGAGAATATATAGTTGGATCTCGAACACAGAGCATGTAATCACCAAGTTAGGATTCCATTTCTTATTTGATACTCTAGGCCCCTTCTTACTCTGAAATAAAGCTGCATAGGCACTAAGGTACATCCCTTAATGTGCCTTCTGAGATGGAGAGAAAGCTTTAAAAAATTTGTATGTTGAGGGACACATAAATAGCAGAGTGAATTCTAACCATGACAGGTACAGTCAGCAGTGTTGGCATTCAGAACCAAATCAAATTTAAATATAGTAAGTAAAAGCCTTGGAGTTTAGAAGGCAGATAGTTGGAGATAGGTAGGTTTAGCCTGTATATCTCTATACGTATGGGTTAAGGCCACTTGGAGGATATTTCTTTGATTGATTATAGAAAGAATAATGGGGGTATGGGTTTTCCAAAAATGTTTAAAAACTGGGAGAAAGGCCTTTGAAATGACATTGAAAGAATGGAGGCTAGATGAAATGATTTTAGAAGAACTGTGGTTTTAGAGAAAGGTCAGAGATGGATGGGAGTTTACATAGCATAATTGACCAGGTTCTTAGGGTGAGAACAGGGTGGATGCAAGCTTGGAAAAAGCAAGGGGCACAAAGTGAGAAGGGTCCTCAGAGAGAACCAATATGCTTAGACCTGCAGAGCAGAGCGGTCTTGCCCTTTCTGTGGACAAGGCAGTGCCCCGGGTGGTTGTTTGCCATTTAATGGAAGCTGATGGGTAGGTGACATTCCAATGTGTGTCAGGTTGGTGGGGGTCTCCTTTACCTGGACAGAGGAGTTCTTCATTGAAGCCCATGGCTAAACAGGAACAGGTCTCTTGCAGTACTTCTTTGTTCCTGAATCTCAGAACAAAAAATAAACCTCAGCTGCAGAAGCAAGAGCAAGTGAGCTGGAGGGGAGGTGGAGTAAATGAGGATCTGGAGCAGTAAAGCCTACAGACAATGTGCAATAACTGCGAGACAGGTTTTCTCTGATTTTCTGTAAGATTTTATTAGATACTGGTAACACGAAACCTTAAGACTGTGGGTTTTGCGAGGATGTTTTAGTTTAAACATGGGGTTATCTCTCCAAGCTGAAAGTGCTTCCAGACACGGAGTCTTTTCTGCTCTTGTTCTTTACTTCCTGTTAATGTTCTCAAATTGAAGCTGGTATTACAATAAATAACCAAGGGTAAACCTAGCTTTTCTGATTTCTCAAATCTGAAGACTGATTTCTGCTTCCCTAGAGTAAGTGAATCCATTAGAAAGCTGTATTTGCATTATCAATCCACTAAAAATTAAACTTTAGGCTTTCACATTCATGTGCACCTTTTTTTAGCCGTGAAGTGTTTACACTTGCTCCAATTCTTCTTCTGAGAGAGTTAGAATGAGTATTATTACCCTAATTTAATGGAGATGGCCCTGGAGGGGTTCAGACAGGTTCTACAACTGGGCTTGGGGTCCTGATTAGAGAGCTATTGATTCAACCTATTAGCTGGCTTCACTAAAGAGAAGCACAGTGCAGTCTTGTGCAGCACTTATTGACCCTTGAGGAAAGCTTTGGTCTAGAGCTGTGTTCAGTCTCACAGAAACCCTGAGGGGAGTAGTACACCAGGCACAGGTATTGCTGTTCAGTTCTTGGGTAAAGAAGTTGAGCCTCTGAGTAGAAAGTTCATCATCTCATGTCCTTTGGATTATGCCCAGTTAGGTCTTCCAAGACCTTTTGCATCAGACTTGACTCCTTCTTACTTACGAGGATGAAGCCACACTGGCAAAGAGTCATTTTGTGGCAATAAAGAAAGGAAACAGGATTCTTGATGCCTCCCTGAATTCTAATGGAATGAGTAGATTATATTGACTCCAATTCTTTTGGACTAATTTTTCCACTTTCAATTAATTGATGGATTATTTAAATTATGATGATTTTAATTTTATAACTCTCATATTCACAAACTGCTCAGTTTCGTTTCCTAGACAAGGCCTTTAAATATCAGTCATCTTCAGTTTTTCTTTATTTAAGGTTTCTTTTTCCTGCTTAAGGAGTTAGAGTCAACCCCTTTATAGTTATTTCTAAATAAGGAGGATAGGATTTCACATGCGGGAACTTAGAAGCTTTGTCACTGATACTCTTACAATTTTTATTTTTGTATTTGCTTTGTCCTGTATGTAGAATATTAGGTTAGTCTGTTACTCATATACAACACCTAATATGTACATATAAATGTATATATCATAGAAGGATGAAGACATAGTCGCATGTGTAACTTTATGTTAATTTCTCACTATCCATAGTCATAAATTTTATGGACTCTTAGTGTCATGGTTGAATTACTCTAGCTAAATGTATCTTGGAACACTAATTCCTTGTCCTGTAAATGCGATTCTGTTTGAAAGTGAGCTCATTGTAGGTGTCCACTAGGTAAAAATGGGATCATACTGGTGTAAGGTTAGGTGAGCTTCTTTTTTTCTTATGTATTTGATACAGTGTCTCACTATGCAGCTTGGAGTGGTTGTGATCCTTCTCCTTTCAGCCTCCCCAGCTCCAGGATTCCAGTCTTGTGTCACCACGCCCAGTCTTTGTGGCCAGTTCAGTATGCCTGGGAGTGGAGCCAACATGGCTGTTGGTGCCAGGGATCGAACCTGGTCCCGGTGCTTGTCACACAGCTATGTGACAACATGAAAACAAGGAGAGTGCCATACTAAGTGTAGGACAACGCACCCAAGAGCAATGCCTCTGAAAACCAGGGAGTGACAAGGACTGTCAACTGTCCCAAGCGTGGGTCAGATCAAGCTTCAGGGCCCTCACCAGGAGCCAAAGCTGCAACCACCTTGATGTCTGACTCTTGACCTCCAGAACTGTGAAACAATGTTTCTGTTCTTTTAGAACACTTCCTTAAGGCAGCATTCAGAAAACCACACAACTAGTCTATCTTGACAAAAGTATCATTTGAAATATTTTAAGAATGCTTGATGAATTTAAACTATTTTGATGCAGTACAATCTGCCAGTATGATCCTGAAGCTAGTCAGGAAAGCTGAGAAGACAGATTGAAATCTAAGGAGGACTTGGGGGCTCGAGGAGAGAACATTAAGTGCTTTGGGAAGATACTGCATTACGAGGGGAGAACTGTGAGAGCTTCTGCAAGGTTAACAAGTCTGAACAAGTGCTTGGGAGACCAGAAAGTGCCACTGGGTTTTCCGAGGGAAAAGTGAAGTGGTTGAAGAAAGATACTGGGAGCTTAACAGAGCAATCAGAGAGGCCTGGGGCTAATTTTTGCTGGTTTATTTTTTTCCCATTTGTTTATTCACCACAAGTCAGGTTTTAGAGCAATTAGCAAAATATCATGCAAAATATCCCAGTGTGACTACACATGAATAACTTCAATTCTGCTGAACATTTGTCTTGTTGCTACAAAATACATCTGCTATTTGCATTAACTTAATCTGTTAAGATATTGTGAACTAAACCACAGACTTCCAGAGACATTTAGGAAGCAACTTTCCATTTTTATTGGACACTTTTGACTAGCAAAATCTGCTTTTGTGATCACATGACCCATCCCCAGGAATGGCTCTTTTCTCAGTGCTGTTTCAGACAATATAAAAAGAAACATAATGAAGTATCACAGAGGGGAACTGTTGGTTAAGCAGAACGGATGGTTACTGATAACAGAAGCAAGCTGAAGAATAAATAATAAAGAAAATATTGGAACACACAGATATGCATTCTGTGCATTTAAGAAGGGACAAAATACCCTGGGCTCTTGGCACATGGACATTGTAGCATGTACTCTCCATATGTCTCATACTATGTCAGTTCTGTGACCACTGTATAGGACACGCTGAACAGATTAAACCACTTACCTCATGATACACAGAGAATATGGATCAGGGTCAGTATTTCTTGCAATCATTCAGTAATTATATGATACATCTTGTTCTATCTACTAACTAAAAGAAGATAAAAGGAGGAGGAGGAGAAAGAGAGGGAGAAAAGACTCTTTTTAGTGAATTTAATTTTTGATGGGATATTTATATATGTTAAGGCAAACATAGCAAAGAAGACATTTTCAGTTAAAGATAAAAATTAGAAGTAAGATGGGCCAGGGAGATAGCTCAGTGGCATAAGTGCCTGCCTAACAAGTACAAGGTCCTAAGTTTGATCCCTGGCACATGTGTGCACATGCATGTGCACATGTGTGTGCAGACACACACAGAAACACACACACATGTTGTAAGTATGGCTGTGATGTGATAGCAAGTAGCCACGGTGGCTCCTTTAGACAGGGCGGTCATGGAAGTTCTCTCAGAGGTGATAGTCACTGAGAAACTAACCATGCAAAGAACGTTTTAGGCAATGAGAAAACCAGATGTCACTGGCAGTGCCAAAAGAAAAGAGCTGCCATGCGTTAATTTTCACCAAGTGGTGATGTGACTGATTATAATAGTTAGGATAGTGTTTGGGCTTCTTTATGAAGAACAGACTGCACGGGGGAAATAGAATTAAGGTAGACTGTCGTCCTGATTGGTCTGGAAGCCTTCCAGGAGA
>PVKA01015024.1:0-51046 GCA_004027165.1 Ctenomys sociabilis
CTGTAGTAGTTTTTTTTTTTTTTTTCGTACTAAGGTTAGCAGAAGCTGAGCAATGAAGGTGTACACCTAGTCCTGGCTACTCAGGTGGCTGAGGCAGAAGGATCCCTGAACTCAGCAGCACAAGGCTACTTGGCTAACATAGCGAGACCTTACCTCAGAATATCAAACAAAGCATGAACGTGTTGTAGGAAATGATCTACTGCCATGATTAAGTGCCATTAACTTTTCTAGAGAATTTTTTGCTTTTCTCTTAAAATGAGTGTTCTTTCAGAAATAAAACACATCCCTTTTATTGTTCCTGTGGAAGCATCTATTGGACCTATCTGGGCAATCTATGGACTCTGCCTACTATCTCCCTCTACACCTAATTATCTCAGTTGTACTAACTGCTGTAGAGTGCCAGGACCTAGGCTGGCCTCCTAGGGACTCAATCCTTCTCAGTCTACCAAGATGTCAAAGTATAAGTCATTTCACAAACTTCATCCAGTAGTTGAGCAGCTCATGCTTAGGACAGTTAGAGGTGGAGGTGTTTCAAGTCGGGGACAGACAGACCAGGAAAGCTTCAAGAAATGTGATTTTAGGAACTGTTGAAGTTATTCATATCATTATCAACAAGACTATGTTTTAGTTTCATAGACTGACACTGAGGCTTGAAGGTGCTAAGTCCTCCCTTTCTCTTAATCCACAAAGGGGATGTTATGCAGAGGCATAATAACTTTTGGCTGCATAGATCAGCAGGACATTCCTGTTGGTGTGCATGTTCACCCAAACAGCCAGCAGGAGGCAGGGTGCTAGGGAGCCCTCTGACTGCTCAGAGATGATTACAAACTCATTAGCAGACAAGGCAGGGAGGAAAAGCACTGCCCACAATGGAGCTCTAATCAAACTTCATATTTTAGGGGTAAAGCCTAGTAGTGTCAAGAGATAGATCAGGCATAGTCAAGCATACTACTATTATAGAAACCAAGAAAAAGGTATCAAGATGGTTGGTAGCCAGTGCCGCCTAAATGTTAACTAATATAATGAGGGAACAAGGGTCCACTGTTTGCAGGTTGGTCTCTTTGGAAGGGTGGTGTAGGGGTTGGGGTGTAAGGAAACAAAACAAGCAAACAAAAATCCACCCAGCATCATGTACAGTCTTCCCTCTAGATCCAAGGAAGGATTCATCTTGGAGACTGAAAAGGTCAAGGGCAGTTGGCTCCAACCACAGGTATTTTAAGAAAGACATCTGATCCAGTAATTAAAGAGATACTCAGTGATCTAAGAGGGGTTCTCTGTAGATTTTCTTTCAGATCTACCACCACAGTCAAGATTGGGCATTAAGCACAGAGAAAGGTCAAAGCAATTTACTATAGGGAACCACAACGTACTGAGGTTACTCCACTTTTGCCACATGACCTAACAGGTGATTAACCCAACCACCCATCCAGGAAAAACTCTTAATGACACTCATGCTTGAAAGAGATTATAGAAAAGTCAATGTAACCTGTAAATAAAAGTTTTTAAGAAGGCCAGAGGCTTCCAGTTTGAACTACAGAGCAAGACCCTATGTCAAAAACAAAACAAAAATTGAAGGTTCTCAATCTACTGGTACCAGGGATTGAGCCCAGGGCCTCACATAAAGCTACATCACAGGACCTTTCATCTGTCAGGGTCTTGCTACCTCACTAGGTTCTTAGCTCCAGGCTGGGTTCAAATTTGTAATTCTCCTGACTCAGCTTCCCAGACTGCTAAGATGACTGTAGGTGCCAGCACACCTGGTGACATTTTGACATTGTTCTTCATAGTCATCCCTAGAATCTTTAGACCTTGATTTTTTCACTGAAATCTGTTTCCATTTGTTGCTGTTCTAATCTCATAAACCTTAGACAACTAAATAGGTTAAAAACAGTAAAAAATGTTTCCTCCTGTTCTACATCTCTTCATTGCCAAATTCACTAACTGAATTGCAAATTGGAGTTCTAGGGAAAACTACTTGCAGGTATCAGCAGAAAACAGTTCATGACTACATTTATACGTTACCAAAATAGTACTTATGATGATGTGTAAACTTCTGGGTTACAAGAGTACAGTGTGCTTTGTAGGTATGAGGTCCAGAGCTCAATTCCTAGCATGCGATGGGATGGTGTCAACTCAAGGCTTGCATTTCTTGGTAGCGGAACTCTTCCACAAGATAATACTATTGCAGATCTTTCTAGTAATAATACTAAGCCAATATTGTGTCATTTCTATTTAAAAAAAAAACATAATTTAAACAAACAAAAAACCACTAATAAGGAAATGACTCCTTCAATGAAAAGTCACCTCTCATCTGTGCAAAACCAGTTGTCTCTTTTTTGAAGGCAGGTGATTTCTTTGCTTTATCCATTTAAAATTTCTAAGTTTTTTTTTGAGGCAGGGTCTATGTAGACCAGGCTAGCTCCAAGCTTGCAGAGATCCTCAAACCTCAACCTGCTAAGTGCTGGCACGACAGGCTGGGTCACCACATCTGGCTCCTTTACCCAGAATCCTCAGACCACCAGAGTATTTTCAGGTTCAGCCAGAAATTTCACTTTAAACTGTACGTTTAAGACAAAATCATTACTTGATGTGGAACTTCCTAGGTAACAACTCAGATCCAGTATTTTCCTTATGGGCAGGATTAACTTCATTTTATTTTTCTCCCTGTTTGACACGGGGTCTCACTATGTAATGCAGGCTGGCCTCAAAGTTGTAATGATCCTCTTGCCTCAGCCACGTGAGCACTGAAGTTACAGGTGTGAGCCACTAAGCCTAACTATAACTTCACTTACTAGCCTAAAATCTGTGACTCAGTTGTACAATTCAGCAAAATATACAAACTCAATTATGCTAGGTTATTTACTAAGAAATAAGCAGAGAAGCTTAGAAGTACACAGGAATAAAGATACTCAAGAGTATATTCTTAAAATAGTATCCTCTCCTGGATTATGTTTTATTCATACTTGCAAACATATTCTTTAGTAACTTCTAAATTCAAAAAGGGTATTGAACTGGGATACTTATATTTCTTTGGAAAAGTTTTTTGTTATACTGAATATAACAAAAAGAACCCATTTAAAATAATTTTGGTGTTAGGGTTTTTTTTTTCAGTGTTGGAAATAGTAGGTGCTTTACAACTAAGCTTAACTCAAGGGCCTAGTTTCATTTTGTTACAGTACTGGAAATTGAGCCCAGGGCCTTACACATGTTAGGCAAGTGTTCTAGCACTGAGCCACACATCTCAGTCCCAGAAATACTGTTTTAATAAGGTAGCATCCAATGGTTCTCAGGTATTTATATTTAGGAACCACGAATTACAACCAAATTGGTATTCCAAAGGAAGTAGTTAAAAGAAGAAAAGAAACATACAACTAAAGCAATTTCTCTTACTCTTTACTTTGCTTTTATTATTCAAAAATCAAGTGTTATTTTTAAATCATCCATCCTCAATTTTGACTTAATGTACTGTCATTTCCCCACGATATGAAATTTCAGAATCTCTTTGGAATACTCATTTCATGTTTCTAGGTTTAACAAAACTGTCGAAGTCTTAAATTCTACTCTATTTCCCTGAAATCTCAACAGTTGCTGATGTAAATTTAATATAAAATATTTAGTCACAAAATAGTATTGCTTTTGTATGCACATAGTTGTAAGATTACTTTGCTCTTGTCAATAAAAACTATACCATCTTTCATAAAACTCTAAACAAATTAAGAACTGTGATGTAGAACAAAAATTACACATGGTAAAACAGGTACCAGCACAACGTTAGGTTATATTACATCAAAACTGTTTTAATGGTCCCAAATATATATATTCAACAACTAAGCATACACTCAGGGGAGGGAAAAAAAAAAACAAAAACAAAGTCAAACAAACAAAAAAAAATTATGACACAATTGACCACATCTAGAATTCCACTCAATCTTTAATCAAGTAGGACAAGTCCCCACTTAAAAAAAATCTGCAGTCTGAAGGGCAAAGGGAACAGATAAAAAAGAGGGAACTTCATACTTGCCCCTCCCCCACAGAGGTTTTCCAAATCTGCTGTCGCTTGACTAAAATGTTCAGAATGTATGATTTTAAAGGCAGGTCTCTTTATACAAAGAAACTGCTGGCATTCTTAACTAGTGAAGAACTGGGGCAGAAAGGCCCATTCTCCTAAGTCTCAAACATGGTCCAAGAAAGCATGTTTTGATTGTAGCAACTGACTAGTCCATCCAGAGTTCCACTTACAAAATCCCTGCCCTGTTGGCTTTTTGTTTCCATTTCCTTCCCTGAGAAAAGGGCAATGTGTGGTCCAGGCTGGAGAGCTCAAGGTGGAAGTCCTTTCCCTAAACACGCGGTGTCTCCTCCCTCCTGCTCCACTGAATTGGCACTTGATGAACAGAAGCCGAGCGTGCGAAGCTGAGTGTGTCAGTCCTTCACGAGAGACCACTGCGCTCTGCTGTGGATTTTGTATGGGGGAGGGGTAGAGAACCAGTTTTGTCACCAGGTGCTAACCATAGGCAGGCGCCATTATGAAGACTCGAATTTTGCTTTCTTTGACACCGGCGGCGCCTCTTCCTTGTCCTCATCCTCATCATCATCCTCATCATCATCAGGGTAATCTACCAGGCCCACAAGGCCGCCCTGTCAGAAAGGAGGATTATTCACAAAACAGAAAATAAAATACTGCACAAAAATACTTCTGTTTTAAAGATGGAGAGTATCTTCTACCTGAACATTAGTAACTACAGCTGTTTCTGGGTAGTGGGGTTGTATGCAACTGAAATTATTTATGTATTTCCAAGAAACACTTTTAATAGTAAGAGAAATATTTTAAGTATTGCCTAAAGTTAAAGTAAAAACTGTATCTTACTGTACTAGCAAATCATCAAGAGATAGAAGCACTAATGAATTCCTCACTTCAGGAACTGCCTCAGATTCACTTCTTGGCCCTTAGGAGTCTCCTCCTTACTCAGAAGAACAGATTGGATGGGCATTATATTTCTGGTTTGGATTAAAGATTCCCAAATGCCAGGCTGTTAACTTCTACCTTAATAAGCAACTTATGTCTCAAAATAAAAATAAAGGGTAGTATAATAGCAATTTGAAGAATTGGTCTTATTCTGATTTTTTTTCTAGCTTTTTAGTACTCAAATTTTGTTCCTTTCTTACATGAAATCAAAGTTAGTATTAATAGATAGTTGTCACCCTGGATTATATGGTGAATTCATGGCCAGCCCAACCTACGTGGCAAAACCCTGTCTTAACAACACAAAACAAATTCAGACTTTGCCAGTGGTCCTAACGAACTTTCAGGTGGTGGTGGTGGTAGGGACACAACTCATTGTGTGACTCCTGAATATTTAACTGGTGTCAAAAGAAGTAGCACAAGCAGCCTCAGCTGTAACAACAGAGCAGGCTTACATCAGCCAAGGGACAGCGGGAGTCCCAGAGTAAGACATACCTTTGTGGTGATAGCTGCCGTCTGAGATGTGCTCTTAGGGACGGATCCAGGAGAGCCTGGAGACCCTGGGGATCCAGGGGATCCCGGAGAACCAGGCAGGTTTGCTGCAGGTGACTGGCTGGTGAGGTTAGTCTTTGTTCCACTGGAGAGGGAAAGCTTGAAACTTGGGCTCTGCCGTCCAGAGAGATTTGTTTTCAAAAGCACCTCCTTTTCTTCACTTTCTTTCACTAAAAATGACAATATTGTCAATAATTGTCATGCATAAACATTTTTAAAAAAATGTCTTAAAATGAAGTGACACAAAACATAACCAACCAGAAAATGACTACCAACTTAGTCCTCTACTAAGTCTTTTTTTTCTTTTGGCAGAACTTGGGATTAAACTCAGGCCCTACTGAGCCATCTCCCTAGCCCCTGAGGAGTCTTTAGTTTCAGTTTATTTACAAAGCCCAAGAAATTACTAGATGCCATAATCTACTGAATTTTACACTGGAGAGGGAAAAACCTTCAATGTCACTTTCAGCACCCTACCCTCCCTCAAACACTTCTTATTCATCCAACTCAAGAAAACACAGTTTATACCTTCACAACACAGCAAAGCATTCAGCCATGACCTATAACACAACAGTCTTCACATGCTCAGTACACACCAAGCAGATGCTCATTATTTTGTCAAGAAACAAAAAACCCTGGAGTGAGAACAATTCTTTCAACCTACATTTCTTCCTCTCCATGAATTTACTTATTGGATCCATAATATCATCATCATTTTTAGTTTTGTCAGATGGAGACACTACAGGTTCCCCATCTTCCATGTCATCCTCATCTGTGTTAAACCACATCTCTTCTTCATCTTCTAGTGTTCTGGCATCTCGTCGATATCTATGATTCCTTAAAATGGAACGCATGCTATTGAAAAAGAAAAGAAATATACTCATTTTTTTAAGATAGTCTTCACGTTAATGGGGATAAACTGCTGTATATATGTAGAGGCCTTTCCAAAACATGTAATTAAAAAACACACCCACCATATCTAGTATTCACTAGAACTAAACTTCAGATCATGAATTGTAAAGTTACAAATCTGTTACGTTAGGAAACCAGGGGTGATGATGCAAGCCTATAATCTCAGCACTCTAGGAGGTTGAGCAGAAAGGTCCCAAGTTTAAGCCCAGACTGTTCAAGTTAGTAAGACCCTGTTTCAAAAAAAAAAAAAAGGGGGGGCGTGGTGGGGGTGGGGAAATACATCAGTGGCTTAAGTGCCTGCCTGGCCAGCACAAGATCCTTAGTTCAATCCCCAGTACCAAATGAGAGGAGAGGTCTTGAGTTCAAGCCCAGTACTGATAAACAAGTAAGGAATACACAACAGTTTACAAATCTGAAAATACACTACTACAAATATGAAAAATGTATGAGATTTTTTAAAGACTGAGATATAATTCAAAACAAATACTATGATATTCTGACTTAATCCTGAACGCTCAGAGCCTCACCATGGTCAACTAGGTGTGTGTGCATTGGTGGCTGCAGACCACACTAGCATTTATCTATGCCTTTAGGAAAAAACATTTTCTGCCTACTACCTGCCTATTTCTTATTTCTTTGCCACACCAAAGGCCAAATAAAACCACCACTAACTACACAGTGTGTTGCTGAATGAAGAACAGTTAAAATATTCACAATTTACCTGTCGAGTTTGGGGTTGTCTTGCCTTTCTCTTTGTTGTTCGAATCGTAGTTTTAATCCCTTAAATGTCTGCACATAATCTACATCTTCCAGTGCTTTCCAATAATTTTCAATTACATGAGCAGTTAATGATTTAATATCTTCCTACAGAAAAAATTGATGAGACATGAAAATACCATTTTAGCACGATAAAAATAGTGTACATTCATAAAAACTAACCAGATATAACAACACACTGGCTATTTCCACAAAACTTTTGGTATACTTCATAACTACCTAATAGTTTTTTCAAAGTAAATGTCCAGGTCTCATCCTAGGTGATTCTGATTCCCTAAGCCTGAGCATGTTTTCTTTTGTTATTGTTGTTATTATTTGGTGCCGAGGATCAAACCCAGGACCTGACACATGCTAGGCAGCTGCTGTATTAATGTAAGGAATCCAGGGCTGATAATGCAAGCCTGTAATCTCAACACTCACCGAGCTACATCCCAGACTAGGGCTTGTGCATTTAAAAAATATGCCACAAAGTCTGGTTGCACAACAACATGAAGGCAGTGGAGCCAGCTGGGTACAGACTGAAACCTCCACTAATCATGAGCTAATTAAACCTTCACTTCCTTAATTCTAGGTGTTGGGTATTTTGTCCCACCAATGAGAGAAGAGTAACTGAGATAACATTTAAAAATGTTTAAGATACCAGGTGTGGTGGCGCAGGCGGAGGCAGAGGCTGGAGGATCATTTAAGACCAGCCTGAACTTCAAAGTGAGGTTCAGGCCAGCCTGAACTGCCTAGGTGAGATCCTGTCTCAAAGAACCCCCCCCAAAAAAAGTTCAAAACGGCAAATTTTGTTATGTATATTTTACAATTCTAAAAAAGAGCATTAACAGGGATAATTTTGCCCACTTAGTAACCATAGTTCACTATACTAAAGAATCAAAGTTTATTATGAAACTGTTCTTTAGACATGTGAAAGAAAAATGCTCACATGTTTATCTGTCAACTGAAATTTAATTTTCTTAAAATTATTATTGTGGCAGTGTTAAGTCAATTTTCAAGCTACACTATGATTGCTAAGAAATAATCTCTCACAAACTTGTGGTAATGTTGCCTTTCTTTTAAGACATTTTCTTCAAATACAATAATCACAGACCAGTAATGCATGTTTTTCTCAACTAAGACCAAAACTTTCTAATTAAAAAAGTACAGAACCTACCACTCTAATAAATTCGAACATTTCTATTATGGCTGAGTTCATCAGATTGTAGCGGGATCCATTGTTGAGAAATGCTTTGACTACAGGTTCAAACAAAAAACTTTTCATTATGTAGCGGTTATAAAACTCATCTTTTAATCCAATAATTTTTCTCTTAAAACGAAGGGCACCTGAAACACAGAGGCATTGTTGTTTGAAACCATATACCACACTTCCATATTTTAGACTTACCAAAACCACAATACCTGATTAACAAATACCAGTAAATGTTCATACACAGCTGTGTGTTAGGACTTCTAGAAATATAAACCTAAAGAAAGGATTCTAAAAGCTTTACCAGGAAGTGTATTCTGTAAGTAGTGTATGTCACTATAGAACACAAGTCTTAGAAAGCCAGAAAAATTCTGGAAATAAAGCACTTAATAATACCCAAGAAGTTAATTTACATCTCAAATAAGAGCTAAGACAAGTGAATTAACCTATCACCCCTCATCCTACTTAAGATGAAAAAATTCTGAACATCATCCTACTTAAGATGAAAAAATTCTGAACATCCTGTCATTTACATTTATAAAGCAACAGAAAAACCAGTACGTTTTTAAGGGCAATCCACTGTTGAATAATCTTCAATAATTTTGGACACTCTTTTGTTGTTTTGCATCACAGTTGATGAACTTTGTCTTATTTGTGGATGTGGTTACATAAATGCTACAAACCCACAAAAATCTGCATGACCCAAAATTTGCCTTCCCATATTTTAGAAATAAATTTAGAGGATATAGTTTAAAATGCAGTCCTCTATTCTTATTACAGCGAGTATGCTTTTTAATTTTTTCCTAGTTTTTCTTTTTGTAATTAATCAGGCTTTAACTTACAGATTAAAAGGTATATTTGCATCTTGAGGTATGGAGAGTTACTTAAATCACCATTCATCAAGATCCAAATATACTCAGACAGCTAGACTTCAACAAAGCCCTATTAACCTATGTGGAATTGTCAGTAAGTTAATGCCCCAGTTATTGTAAACAGTTCAAAAAAGCATACTCACTTCATGCAGTCACATCGTCTTCGGTTGGCAAGATTAAATATTGTGTTTGTATTATGGTTTCTTTGGA
Source organism: Ctenomys sociabilis (assembly GCA_004027165.1). Classification (NCBI taxonomy): domain Eukaryota; kingdom Metazoa; phylum Chordata; class Mammalia; order Rodentia; family Ctenomyidae; genus Ctenomys; species Ctenomys sociabilis. The sequence goes on from PVKA01015024.1 coordinate 9,470, forward strand.
GATCATGGAAGTGGCTCGTTAAACTGCCAAATTGTTATTAATCAAGTCCTTCATGAGCAGGTAGCCAGGCAACCATGCTGACACGGTTTCTGGGTGGGAAGGCAGAGGAGTAAAGCAGCTCAATTTTTCTTTAGTTGGCAGAAAAGAGGTCCACAAGTGAATGCCCAATTAAGTACAGTTGATTATAAACTGCCGTAACAATCCAACTTATTTAAGAGTGGTTCTTTCTAAAGAAACACTCTGGGCAGGGAATTTCAAAGTAGGTTTATAGAATAAAAACTGCATTTTGTTTTTTAGGTCACTGAATTTTTTAAAAAAAGAAACATGGTGAAGACATTTTAAACAATAAGAGGCATCTTTCTAAATGAAGTCAAAGCCTAATAAGGATTTATTTTTCTAAAACAATGACTTCAGTGCTTTTTCATTATCAACTACAAAAGGAATTTAGTGACAGTTCCACTTTGTAGAATAAAAAATACTTAGCTCTCATGCTAAAGGCCAAATTTTAAGCTCTTAGTAATAAAGCAAGAGCCGTTGTTCTAAGAATTGGTACCCCAACTTTCAGGCTTTATGGAGACTTGTGTCCTACCAAACATACACTCACCAACCCCTCTGGTCTGCATACAAGTCCTAGGTGAGTGAAAAAGAAACTTCTCCCTTCCTGGAATTCACTAGCATCAGGCCACACAGAGGAAGGAACCCCTACGTCCTCAAGACACTCCTACCCAGAAACTGCTGACACAGATAGCATGAAGAGTTATATTCAAAGTTTTAACAGTGAGTTCCATCAAGTCAGGTCATTCAAAAAAGATCAGAGCAGCTTTGGGGATAGGCCAAATTGGCATTAACTGCAGCATTTTCAATGTAAAGAGCATTTTGCTTTCACTCACATTGCTAACTTTCACTGTGACCATGCCACAAATACCCTGTCCTCAGTATCAATAATCTTTTCTTTTAAAAAATTTACCTCACACAACAGGAGACTGTGTAAAGTTAATTTTCTCATTTAATTAATGACAGTTGAATAGTCTACAACAAAGCCTTTCAAAATTTTAGTATTTTTACAATTTCTGTATTTCTCTTTCTCTTTTTGTACCAAGGATTAAACTCAGAACCTTGTACTTGCCAGGCAGGTGTCTATGCTGCTAGGCTATCTCCCCGGCCCAATTTCCTTATTTATAGCACCACCACCACCAACAACAAAATAAAAGAATCAGACAATGTAAAAAAGAAAAGAAAAAAACAACAAAGGATGAGGCTTAATGGACTACTATGTAATATCCAATAATCTTGAAAAGGGTAAGGAACGAGATTGAACTAAGATTCAGTTTAGGGAAGACTGTCTTATGTACGTATTTGCTTTCTTGTCTTTATGATGAAAGTATACTAATTAAGCAAAAGATACAATGTGCTCAATCTCTGTATACTTAATCATTTTATAAACTTACGTACACATCTAAAAAGCATATATGCTGTCCTTTTATAAATGCTATACCTAGTATTTTTTAAATGTTAACTTTTCTAAGGAGAACCACAAATAACTTACATTTTTCCAAATTTGCATTCAGTTCTTAAAAATCTTTGAGAAAAATACTATAAAACCAGTCTTTGTTCCTAATGACTGCTATCTTCTCTCAAACCTGGAAGACTGGCTCACCAAGAAGCCACTTGAGAAAGAGGTTTAATGAAATGTAAGATTTTGCTAGCACAATGCCTAACAATGCAAACTTTCATTTACTTGTAATGATTCTCTCCATAGTTCTCACTGCACTATGACAAAGTTTCTTTGTAATAACACAAGCAAAATAACAAGATGAAACTAAAGGAAAACTTCTTTTGAGCTGCATGTCCTGCCATCTCCCACTGGTCTCATGTGTCCTACCTATAGCAAAACGATACAGCACATTTGTACACGTATCTTAACTGTGTAACTGTGTATTCAACCAAGAATGGCACTTTCCTTGTGACCATTACCAAGGCAAGTCCAAATCACCATTTTTTAAAGTTAATTTTGACTTTTGTGACTCTCCTGTCCTAATGAACTGATTCCCATGACAGCTGAGCCCAAGAATTAGTCATCTTAATTTTCTCATTATCTTAAATCAAATCTAAGATGCCACTGATTGCAAAAATTTACCTTTATTAAGAAAACAAAATCTAAAAACAAGGCTACCATTAACTACAAGACTCACTTGATTTCAGATAATAAATGTGTAAAGACGCACATCTTAGAATCAATGAAACAGCAGTTATTATTATTATTTTTTAAAAAAGTAATGTTTATTCTGTACTAGGAATCAAACTTGGGAACTAGGGCTCACCAAAGCAGGTGCTTGTGCCACTGAGCTATATTCCCAGCAAGTAGTGTTTAATTTACTTATTGAAAAAGAAATGCTTAAGCTTAACTCATTTATTCAGTTTTTCAATACTATTAGCTCAAACAAAAACTTCTATGTTAACACTAAAAGACAATTAATTCAGTTATGAACTCTCCCTAACTTGCTCCTGGAGCCCTCCTTTTGTGATTGATGTATTAGGAATACGAGTATGATTTCATTTTTGGCGTTTTTGTACGACAGTTTCTATATTGTGTGTATTGAACTCACTATGTAACCCAGGCAGGCCTTGACCTGAAGGCAAACATCATCCCAAATCAGCCTCCTGAGTGAGGACGTTATGGCATGTGCCACCATACCCCGCAGGACTAGGATTTTAAAATTTCTTCTTTTTTATGTGTTGAATTCATGGATAAAAAAATGGTAAGGCAGAAATAATGCACTTATTTTTAGCAGTCCTTAGTCTAAATTAATGCTGCAAGTGCTACCTACTACTTTTGGCTGAAAATGATTCTAAAGTAACATTAAAGACTCTGGACATTCAGCAGAAAGTAAATGAGCTGAATATCTATAGGCTGATATTTTCACCAAAAAAGAAAATATGCTCTGACCAAATGTACCTCAAGTACATAATGCAGTTCATAGTTCAGCCTGAAAAATCTTCAAGACACATGACAATATCACCCTGTTAGAAAGTTAAATTTTAAGGAAAGTATTCAACCATGATTCTTTGAAGAAACAACAAAACACCCCAACTTACCTGTAAAAACCAAAAGACAAAAATTAGTTATCAAGAGATTTCTCACGGAGCTTCCAGGACACCCCTAACCGTGGTCTGCCAACGTCCCCACAAGCATAGTTTAAACACGGAGATTCATTACCTGAAAAGTCTGAGTGCTGCATGACCAAGAACACCCCGGGGTAAGCTATTTTCAATTCAGTTATTTCACTGCAGAAAACTATAGTTTTAAGAACACTGTAAAAGTCCACTTAAAAATTTTGCACAACTAAGAAAAACCTTTAAAAGACTTTTTCTAGGGCTAACGATGTAGCTCGGTGGTACAATGTATGCTTATTTTGCTCAAGGTCTTGGGTTCAATCCCCAGCACCACCCATGGCCCCACACAAGACATTCTTGCTTAAGAGCCCACAAACTTTTCAGTATGATCCACAGGGCAAACATTGTGAGTTACATGTGAGCCAGGAAGCACTGCTTTCAAGGTTGGCGTGTGCTGAGGCAAGGTCCTGCTATGCAGTTCAGGCTGGTTTTGAATTTTGGCAATCTTCCTGCATACTGCTTTTTCAGAGGAACTACTTTTCAAAAATACAAACTTTCAGTGTGCAGTCTGTATAAAAATAGGCCATGAGTTGGATGTGGTTAAAGCTGTACTTTGCTTCCCCAGGCTCTAATGTAACTGAGGTCTTTAAGGTAATTTCTTGATTTTCTCTAAGCCTTTTGTGGTACATGAATGAGAGGGAATTAAGCTGCTCTAAATGGCAAAACTATACCATTAGTGTACAGAGTAACTATGGGGCCTACTTTCCAACCTGTAATTAGTTATCATTTCTTCTCAGGTAAGACCATCTAAAAACTTAAAAAACAACAACAACAACAACAAAAAATGCTTAATATATAGATACAAATAATTGTATCAGAAGCCACACTTACACAATGCCAAGAAAGCATGCTTTGAAGCCATAAGAACCAGCACTCTCCGGAGGATATCCTTGTTGATAATGTAGTTCTTTATGTGGTAGGTGTGGTGCTCCACACAAAACGTTAACAATTCCAACACAAGGGCCAATAACTGTGCAGTCTGAAAGTCATCTAAATAGAATAAACAAAACATAGTTGTGTATAAGTCAAGATACATACACACACAGGAGGGGCTGTGAGATACCACCTTGTCTCTGGTTCAATTGCCCTCTTCTTGCGCCTTGTTCTCATGACGTCACTGGGTTCTGTCTAGTGTATGCTTTCTTACTACAAGGAAGAAGTCCACACTGAATCACGAATACTGACTTGTATTTTATTCACTGCTTTCCTTGATGGGATGTTTTGGGGATTGAACCCAGGACCTCGCACATGTCAGCCAAGTCCTCTACCATTGAGACACATCCCTAGTTCTTTCTAAAAATTTTACTTTGAAACAGGACTTCATTAAATTGCCCAGGTTGGCCTCAAAATTATGATCTTTCTGCTTCAGCCTCCCAAGCAGCTTGGATTATATGTCTATGTTCCTACTTAGTTCCCAGAGATTACAGTGAAAGCCTTCCCTGTAAGTGCTCAATAAATGCTGGATGAACCAAATGTGAGAGTTAGAAAAAGGTAGTTTCATCCAACATGAAAAAAACACATGGGGAAAAAAATTCCATTTCCCAACAAAAAGGAAAACTAAAAAAGGTATGATCGGGCAAAGGTTCCCATTCAACGACAGCACAAAAATAAACAACAAACAAAAACAAAATAATGTATCTTCTGTAAGTGGTAGAAGTGGTGTATTAGGTTAAAACATACCATGTTGAGAATGCATATGGCAAAACAATGTATTTCTAAAAAAAAAAAAAAAAAGTATTTCTAGGCTTCAGTAAGTAATTCCCAAACAAAGGTCCTAAACAACTCTTCCTCCTCCACCTATGTACACACACAGGCACACGCTTAGCTGTGTACATATCTGAAATATAAACAACTTAAAAGGAATTGTCTATAGTTATTTGATTTCATCCAAGTTGACTCAGACTAAACAAAAATGACACACTTCAGTGTTGGGATCAAACCCATGGCCTCACTCAAATGTTCTATCACTAGACTACAACCTTAGTGTATATAAGAATTATCACATACAAATATTATTTTAAAAGTATTTAAATATAAATATTATTTAAAAAGTTATTTTAAAAGTCTGAAAACAAGGGAGATGGCTCAATGGAATAAGCACTTCCTTGGTAAGTGCAAGGGCCTGAGTTCAATCCCCAGTTCTGCAAAAAAAAAAAAAGAAGTCTGAAAACTGGGCCACCGGGAGAGCTCAGCAGACTAAATGCCTGCTTAGGCAAGCACAGGCACCAGGGTTTAATCCTGGGCACCACATGCTGTGCTGGCCTTTGTCTCCAGGCACACTGAGCCAGGCACCTAGACTGAGCATGGTGACACACGCTGGTGCCTACAAGCCCAGCGCTGGGCAGGCTGAAAATAGGATCACTACAAGTCCCAGCTGCGTAGTGAGGTCCTGTACCAAATACATTAAGGAAAAAAAAGTCTGAAAACTAACAAACACCCCATTTTTTATTTTACATGTTTCTATTATCTCTGGATACAGCTCCTTTTAAAACAAAATGTTAACTTTAACACTGCTTCTGAAAATGTATTAAGACTCATACATCCTAAACTCAATCTTTTGTTTTCTTTTTTTGAGATAGGGTTTCACTACAGTTTAGGCTGGCCTTGAACTTGTAGTGATTTCCCCTGCCTCAGCCTCCCCAAGTGCTGGGACAGGTATGTGCCACCATGACTGGCAAACTTTTGAAGACTACTACTTTTTTTTAGGATGTGCCACTTGCCTCAATAAAGATTATTACTTAATACCAACTTTAATTTCACAATTCAAGAACAGAAAACAAACTGTCTTACCTTTACTAGGTTTGTCTTCTGTTGTATTGGCTAGTAAGGGAGCAGTAAGAACATGCATACAGTGCTTGTAGAAGAAACCCAGAAATTCAGTCTTTTCTGTTTTCTAAAAACAAAAACAAAAGAAAAAAACGACTTTCATCAACTTTAACTGCACTGATTCCTACCAGCAATAAATAATATACTAACTATGAAAAGGAGGAAAAAAGCCATGGCTTACATTGGCAGTGGCTAGCATGTTCTCTGGGTCAACTAAAGTTCGAAGCAGGCCCATAAGTTGGACTGCCCCTCCAAGTTCAGGATCTGTATCACAAATCATGTGTTCTATAATGAGGTTGATGAGTAAAATATCCTGTGAGAAAAATATACATAATAAGGATCACTTATTATAAGAGAGAACGGAAAAGCACACACTAAGCATACACTAACATTACACCTAGGTCTAGCTATCATGCTAACTAGAAAAAAAATTCAATGACTGACTTACTTCTTCACTAGAATACATAGCAGTGCCGCCCCCCCTAAAGTGTGTTAGCCACAGGGACATTAAATAGTACTGAAAAAAGTTTCTTTTTGATGTTTTTAGGTCTTTATACTTCTCTAATAAGTCAATCTTACTGCATTTATTTTAGTAATTCCTTCTATTTTTAGCAAATGATACCTGCTCTCAATTTGTGGACCTGTTTAAGTTTCCTTTAAAATAAATTTAGGAAAACAGATGATACCCTATGTCTGAAATTAAGAGAAATGAGTATATGGTATGTATAGAACACACACAAAAAAAAAACCAACAGATTACACTGAGTACAAATGCCAAAGAAAACAGACCGCTGGTTTTCCTGAGGCCCTGTAATGACTAGTGTTCCCAGCCTACTAATCAATGGGCAATCCAAGGAGAAAACTCTCTACTCCTGTATATATAAGCAATGGTAAGGGACATGGACAGTGAAAATATGGGAATGATTTTTTTTTTTTTTGGTATAGGGGATCGAACTTGGGACCTTGCATTTACTAGGCAGGTGCTTACGCCACTGAGTTATCTCCTTAGCAGCATATGTAAATGATGATCAACAGAAGAAAGAGGCCTATGCACACGAGTAAATATAAAGTATATCACATTCAATTGGTGGATTACATGGCAACAAGTATAATAACCCTTAAGTATGGTGGTTCTCAAAATACACATTTAAAATAAAAATATTTCATTTTTATTTAAAATTTAAAAATATTTCATTTTTTTAAAATGTGGCACTAACATTTAATACCTCAAACTAGTGCATTTTTAGCACCTGTCCTGGAACTACATTGTGAAAATAAAACCTTAAACATAAAAAAAAAAAAATCTATGTTACTGTTCACTCCAGTTCATTTTTTTTTTTTGTTTGGCAGAACTGGGGATTCAACTCAGGCCCTGTGCTTGCCAGGGAAGCACTTATTCCACTGAGCCATCTCCCAGGCCCCTCCACTTCATTTTGACATTACAACATATTAATCAGGATTTTTTGATAAAGTTAAAGGCTTTTTGTTTTTATCAGACAGGGTTTTATCCTCAGTTAAGGCTGGCAATGATCCTCCTGCCTCAGCCTCCCAAGTGCTGGGATTACAGATGCGTGCCACTACATCCTAATAATCCTATTTCCTCATTTTAAAAGAAATACCCTAAGGCTAGAATTCTGCACAGATGTTCTTCCAAAAGGCTCCCTTCTTTCTCCCTCTTAATGAACTCAGAACAGACTAGCTCAGTTTAATCCTCAGTAAAAAGCTATTTAGAAAATTTTGTGAGAGGAAGAAGAAAACAGAACCATTGGTTCAATTATCTGAAAATAAAGCAGAAAAATACATTCTAGATGCCTACATAATACACCATATAATTTCTAAGTGCCCTTCATATTACCTGGATATATATTACATTAACACTGAACTGTGTACTAGAATTTTTCATAAATGGTAGTATGTATCCATTTATATGAACAAGACAACAACTTATTCTTCATGGTTAGAAAATAGCTCCTTAAATACTTTTCAAGAACTGTTTGTCTCCATTCTTGATGATTCAGGTATATTTTAATCCTAGCAAAGCCAACATTTTCCTAGGGTAGTTACTCATAATCCCACATGTGGAAAGAATAAAGAACTTTAAATAAAACAACTTTTTAGAATTAAAAAATGTCAAAAATTTTGACTGAAACTGAAATTAACAAATCATTGTTGTACGACAGTTAAGTTTATAGATTAAGACATAAGCCATACTTGGGGGACTATATAAGCCATCAGATATTATGGCTACATTCCCCCAAAAATGAAATAATTTAAATCTTAAAAATTAAAAAACAAACACAGCTATAGCTCCAGGTATAAATACTTACAATTAGCGCAAATAATATTTACCTTGCTGGTTATTTTTTGCTCTGTTAACTTCTTACTTACATCATCATTCTGTTGTGCCTCCTGCATGACAAACTCTCGTACCATGGATGGATTATATTCAACCAAGTATGAGAATATATCAGTAGCAGCACTTCGCACCTGTGTATCATCCATGCCCTGCAGAGAAAAAGCACTTATTCTCATGTGAGTATAGAACTTAACAGCTATCTATACACCTAAAGCTAAATAAATTATAACAATATATCCCAACTTGATACAAAAGTTAAGTAACTGTTGTGGGTAATGCTTTTGTTTGACAGATTAAGAAAATCACCTACTAGGGCTGCTGGCCACATAGCTCAGCAGATTAAAGCAGGAATGGGGGTGGGGGTGCTGTTTCTATCCCAGGCCTGCAACAGCCCGGGCACCAGCCCTGTAATCCCAGCTCCTGGGAGTCTGAGCTAGTAGTGAGACCCTTCCCTAAAAAGTACAAAATTATCTACTCTTGTTTTCTTTCATATTTAACAGGCTATAAAAATAACAAAATGTTAAAAATATATAGAGAATTGCTTTAATGAAACATTCTTTCAATACACTTTGAGGAGGGCTGGGGAAATAGCTCCGCAGTCTAAATGCCTGCCTGGCAAGCTCAAGGACCAGGGTCCAATTCCTGGTACCACATGTGGTGCCTGACACCGTGCTGCCACTGAAACTGGGCATGGCGGTGCATCGCTGTAATCCCAGCACTCAGGAGGATCACTATGAGCCTGAGCTGGGTAGACCATGTACCAAATAAATAAATAAGTATTAAAACAACAACAAAACTATAGTGTGAGGACACCAATTCTAGAATTTTATTATTTCTTTAGCTTCATGTGTCACACAATATTAAATACTAAAAGGGCCGACTAGATAGCAGACTAAAGCATATACTTAGGCAGAGTGCAGGGGCCGGGTTTTGATTATGGCACAAGCCATGCTGGTCCTCCCCCTGGGGCACACTGAGACAAGGGATTGAGACTGGGTATGGTGATGCACGCCTGTAATCCCAGTGCTTGGGAGGCTGAAAACAGTAGGATCACAAGTCCAATTTAGGATCTATATAGTGAGACCCTGCACTAAATACATTAAAAAAAACTATTAAAAAAAATGGTGATTAAAAATGAGGGGAAATAAACTTACGAGGATGACTTCTAAAGCTGGTAATATGCCCATATTTGACAAAGTCTTGAAAAAAGCATCTCTGTTTTGAGGTTGCAGTGTTTGAGAAAATGCACAAAATTCTTTCAGAAAATTAACCTGAAATTAAGGGAAAGGTGTAAGTGTTAAATTAATCTGAGATTAAGGAAAAATATAAAACTTTTTATCTTATGCTTTTTGTAACATGTAGTTTACCAATTCCTGTCGCTTTTCCTCATCTGTTGCTTCATCTGTTAGTTGTGCAAACAAATCTGTCAGAAATTTTTCATCTTCCTATGAAATAAAGGACAAATTTAATTATGCTAGTGGTTGACTGTATAAAAATATGATTTCACTATGCTCTAAGATATAAATTATAACTGGAAAAAGGAGCAACAGTACTAGTACTAGCAATGTTATTCTAGCAAAGAAAGAAAAAGCAAACTTTTTTTTTTTTGGCAGAACCAGGGATTGAACTCATGAAAAACCAAACTATTAAAAAAGACATATATTGCAAACTCCTGTCACAAAGGCTATTCTTACATTTTGGCAAGGTTCTATTTCCTAAGACTACTTCAGGAGCACATAACATTTAAGCCTTGTGGGCCTGAAGTGTTTTCTTTTTTGTTAGTACAATTACTCAACACTGCTATCAGTATGAAAGCAGTCAGATAATACATAAACGAATAAGGATGGCTATAAAACTTTATTTGATAAACAGCAGGCATGGCACAACCTTAGTTTGCCAACCCATTTTTATAGATTTATACAACCTAAGTTTAGAAGTTGAAGTTCTATGATCTTTCAAATGAGGACAAAGATAAAGCTTTCTTCATTGCCTGCCTCACTCTACTAGGAATTGAACCCAGAGCCTTGCACACACCAGGCAAGTATGTTACCACTGAGCTACATGTCCACCTCTTTTTGAGACAAGGTCTTGCTATGCTGCTTGTGCTCCTCCTACCTCAGGCTGAGTATCATGTGCCACCACATCTGGCTGATTCTTTAGATTTTAAAGATACAGAAAATGAGGGTGAAGTTGCACACACTTGTATCCCCAACCATTGAAGGCCTGAGTCAGGATTCCAAGCTTGAGCCCTGCCTTGCCAACAGACTTAGAAACTCACTCCTACCCCATAAATTTACCCTAATTAACACTGAGTCTTCCTGGTTGCCTGTTTGATTTTTGTCACTATTTTTCATAAAAACTGTTAATATTTTTGCTCTATGCTACCTCAGCTAGAGGTACACTCAATACCTTAGCCCCACATCTGCTAGTTTAAAAACTGCATGCACAAGTATGAAAATGCATACTGTAAGCTTTATATTCATTACTATAGATGTTTAAGAGAAACACTTTCTGTACAACACTAAATTAGTTGCCTAGTCTTATCTCTCCTTTTCTTAAAACATACAAAAACATATTTCATTACATGGAGCTCTGACCATGTTTGTTATCACATGGCATCAAATTTTAAGACATATTTCACACACTGTAAGAATGTCTTATTAAAGGTTCTGAGTTAGATTTCCAGTTTGCCAACCCCCTCCCAATAATGTTTTATTTAGGTTGTACCCTCAAAATGTCTTGCTTTGACAGCACTTTGGAAATAAGGGTCATAATCAAGAGAAACAGTAACACAGAATTGGCAGCTAGCATTTTATAAGGTTTACTGTAGAGAGGCAAAGAATGAACTTAAAATTATTTAAACTTAATGAGTAAAACTGGTATTTTACTCACATGGAGCAAGAAGGCCAAGAAAATACAAGTGATAAATCCATATCAAATGTAAGAATCATATGGAACTAGAGAAAAGGTTAGTATAACTCAGGACCATCCACGGAAAACAGGAATCAAAACTAGACCAGAGAATGAGGCTCTACTAGCTAGCAATAGCAAGTTTTTAGAAAAATATCAATAAAAGTTGTGATAAGACCACTCTCTGTTACATGAAATGGAATTTACTTTTAGGAAAATAAGTTGCAAGTTCAAGTATCCAAATCCTGAAAATCCTGAACTTTCTATTTATTTACTTATTTTTTTAAAGTGTATTTGAAAGCTGGACATGGGGGCGCAGGCCTGTAATCCCAGCACTCGGGAGGCTGAGGCAGGATTGTTGTGAGTTCAAGACCAGCCTGAGCTAAAGTGAGCTTAAGGCCAGCCTGAACTGCATAGAGGGACCCTGTCTCAAAAAGACAAAAAAAAAAAAGTGTTTGAGGGCCAGCCACAAAATAGTACAGTGGATTAAAGCACCTGCAGGGGTAGGGGCTGGTTCTGGGCCTACAGAAGGTCCCACCCCCAGGGCATAGTGAGAAGGCAATTGAAACTGGGCATGGTGGTGCCTGCCTATAATCCCAGCTCGGGGAAGATGTAAACAGACAGCTCACTAGAGTCCTTATCTAGTAGTGAGACCCTGAACACCCTGTAGAGCCTTCTCTAAAATACAAAAAAAAAAAAAAAAAAAAAAAAAAAAAAAAAAAAAAAAAAAAAAAAAAGAAAAATAAGAACGAGGAGAGAGAGATAATATATGAGAATTTGGTACAGGGTCTCACTATGCAGCTCAGACTTGTAGTAAAAGTAATCCTCCTGTTTTCAGCCTCCCTAGCACTGAGATTACAGATGCAGGCCACCATGTAGGCTCAGCACACCCAGGGCAGGGCTAGTGGAGCACGTGGTTCTGGGGATCCAATCCGGTCCTTGCACTTTCCAAAGCAGATGTTTAGTATACTGGGCTATCTTGCTAGCCTATTCCTAAACTTTCTAAGCACTAATACGATACTCAAGAAATTTTGGAGTTTATAGTATTTTTTATTTCAACTCCTATTTACATTTATTTAACCTTCAAAGTCTATGCAGTCAGAAAAACTGAAATCAGAAATATTTCTGATTCATGCTTTAAAAAAAGATAAAAACCAGGACAATAGAGTTTCTCAAACAGAACAGATTAGACATACTGCTTTATTTGAAATAAATGCCATCAAATGGTCTGACATGCATGTGCTTCTCTATATTTAACAAATTCATGATTTGTATTTTATTTATATTCTTGGAAGTCTTAAATTATCTTCCAAGTCATACCATACTTATCTGTCATTCTTACATTACCATGGATATTATAGAAACAAAAAACATGGGAGAGGGGTTTTCAAAAAGTCTTTCTTTACACTATTCATATATTACTTTTTCAGTTAAAACAGAGCAATTTACACAGCATTAGACAAATGAGCTTTGAGTACAGTACAAACACATGCTATTGGATAGTCCCCAGAACTGATTATATTGTGTAGAACCCAGGACGCGATTCTGAAACATGGATCTTAAGACTGGACAAACATAGATCTGAGACTGGACAAATAATAGGGAAAAAAAAATTGAAGTGTAATAACCAATGATTAGTACATATCTTTTAAAAAAAAGTTTTAAATCATGTTTAACATCTAACATGGAAGATTTTACTTGATCTTCCACATTATAAGTTAAGGCATTAGTATCACCATCCTTCAAAGAAGGAAACAGAAACACATAGCAACTATTAAGTGAAAGAGCAAGGACAGGCCAGATAGCTCAGCAGACTGAAGCTCCTGCTTAGGCAGAGTACAGTGGCTTTTTTTTTTCTGCCAAGTGGCTGGTTTGATCCCTGGCACCAAGATGTGCTAGCCCTGCCCCCGGGCGTGATGAGAGGGTGATTGAGACTGGCCGTGGTGATACATACCTGTAATCCCAGCACCTGGGAGGCTGAAAACAGGAGAAACATGAGTCCTATCTATGTAGTGAGAACCTACTGACCTTGTACTAAATACATTTTTTAAAAAAGAGAGTGGTGTTATAATTTCCCTCTCCCTCACATATTATAAAACATGTCTTTTGGCAAGGGTACATACAGATATAATATGCCTTCTTGTTCTGTTCTCATGACCCTAAACCAGAACCTTTACTGTATGAGGGATTTCTATAAATTCTATATAATAGGGGGCTGGGGAGATGGCTCAGTAGAATAGGAGCTTTCCTGGCAAGTGCAAGGGCCCAAGTTCAATCCACAGTTCCACAAAACAAACAAAAAAACAAAACCAAACGACATAATTTATGTATTTAATGCTATTTCTCCCAGTTTATCTTTTCTCTCCCATTCTATTTTATCATAGAATAGATTATCAAATTTCATGTTCAATTATTTAATTAGTATTATCTATTATAATTTCTTCAGTTTTTTCCCCCTTTCTTTACTGTTTCTTTTTGCAACACTAGGGATTAGACTCATGCTAAATAAGAATTCTGTCACTGGATGTATTTCTAGGCCCAAGCTACAATTCTCTATCAAACTTACATTCCACATACAAATACAACAACCTTTTGGACTCAGAGCATTACTATCATAATTCCCTGCAACACTAACATATTTAAATTTTATTTTTTGTGCAGGGTCTCACTATGCAGCTTGGATTTGTAGTGATCCTCCTGTTTTCTGCCTCCCTAGTGCTGGGATTGCACCACTACAGTCTCCATCACTGGCTCTACATGTGAGGAAATGAGCCCAGTGTGGCATGCGATGTCAGGGATTAAGTGCACACTTCTGAGCTATCTTGTTGGCCATAACATGCTTAAACTTTAAGAAAACTAAACTCTGAGGATTTAAAAAATGTTTTTCTGTTTAAGGCAATTAATATTTTAAATAGCATCAATTAAGAAGGTACCTTTTTAAGCAGGAAAAAAAAGTCAACTTACCTGTAACATACCAACAATTTCTACTTTATTAAAAAAGATAAAAGAGTGAAGTGTCGATAACATATTTTCTTCAAAGACTGAAGGGGTAGGGAGAACCATATCTTGTATATACTGAACTCTGTATGTCTGATGAATTTTTTGTTTCAGCTCAGGATCGGATATGGGAATCACTTCTTTAAACTTGGCTGTTTTTGTTAGAAATTCCCTGTGTTTTCGTGGTTGTGATAAAGCAGGATCATATTCTAAACATCCTATGACGTCCATTATGCATTCCTCAGAGAACATAACCTCAAAAAGAGCAGTTCGATTCAAGAGGAAGATGCCTTTGATAATTTCATACAAGTGGTGCAGTCCTTCAATATTTTCCAAGTCCTCACACACATGAAAAAGCTCTAAGAGCTTTTTAATATAACCCTCATTTTCCAGTGCTAGTGCAAGTTTCTCACGACGGAGGGGGGAAGGTAAAGATGATGCCACAAGTTCAGCAATTTCCTCGAGGCGGCTTAATTCACAAGATGGCAATTCTAAACCTGGTGATGACATATCATCAAATCTTTCCTCTTCAGATTCATCTACAAGGTCCTGAGTGATGTCCACTGAAGGGTCCTTTCCTTGAACCTATAAAGAAGAATTTGTGGTAGTTGGCAAAATATAAATCAGGTCACGGGAGCTGGGGATATAGCTTAGCAGCACAAATGCCTTCAGGGCAAGCACAAAGACCCAAGATCAATCACCAGAACTACAAAAAAAAACCCCTCAAAAAAACAAGTCAGGCATGGTGATGCACACCTGTAAGCCCAGCACTCAAGAGGCAGAGGCAGAGGCAGAGGCAGAGGCAGGGGCAGGGGCAGGGTGATCGTAAGTTTGAGGCAAATCTAGACTATATCATGAGTCCAAGGCCAACTTGAACTATACATGAAGCAGTGTCAAAAACAAAACAAAAAAGAATATAAAAAACAAAAAAGATGGGGCTATAGCTCAGTGGCACAATGCCTACCTGCCAAGCATGAGGTTGTGAAGTCATTCAATTCCCAGGAAGGTAGTTATGCTCACCTACCACCAACACCACATACCCATTCAATTCCCTGGGCCACACACACAAACAAACCCAGTAAACCTGCCAGGTGTGGTGAGGCACCCTTGTAATTCCAGTGTTCAGGAGGCTGAGGCTGGAAGGACAGTTTGAACTACATAGCAAGACTACCTCAAAAAACCAAACCAAAACAAAAAAAGCAAGCCTAAATGATACCCTTAGATGAATATAAGAACTGTTACAAGAAAAAAATTAATCTTCAAATTTGAGAATTTTTTTTCTGAATTTGACAAAACTATTTTATTATGGTATGTTACTTTTCTCCGAATAACATACTCTCAATATTAAGGGAAGTTAATTCAAAGTTCAGAGATGGAATGGACTTTTTCCTACAGTGCAAGGTTGTCAGGCAATAGTGGCTTCTGTGGATCGGTTAAATCAAGACTTGGGTGGAGAGATAGCTCAGCAGCCTAAGTGTCTGCCTGGCAATAGAATAGCAAGGACCCAGGTTCGATCCCAGGTACCACAGCCGTGCCAGCTCTGGAACCCCAGAGGCAGGCATGTCATGCTGTGCCAACCACTGAAACTAGGCCTGGAGGTACATGCCTATAATTCCAGCCCTGGGGAGGCTGAGGCAGGAAGATCACTGCAAGTCTGAACTGTACTGTGCAGTGAGACATTGTAACAAAATAAATAAATATGAAGACTGACTATTCCCTTGCAGAACTGAAACACAGTCCAGATGTCAAAATACCTACTTACTGTTTCCTATCCAGATCAGGGATAGGACATTTCAAGACACGAGGGGGAAGCTCAGAAACATTCCTGGGACTGTCCTATAGACAGTCCTAACCACAAATTCTTCAACATTTAAGTAAAACTCAAACATATCGTAATACTGTGATCACAGTAAGTATTTATAATTAAAAACAAGGAAAATTCTTTTTTTGGCTCGCTCAGCTCACCCTGAAGACGTGGCTGGCGTGGCATATGGTACTGAGGATTGAACTGCAGTCCCCCGTGCCTGCCTACACTTGCCTTAGCAGGTGCTTTAGACCGCTGCACTATCTTACCGGCCCAAACAAGGAAAATTCTTAATGTCAACTGATCCAAGAAACCAAGGGCCAAAAATATGAGCAAACCTTAGATTCATTTTGAACCACAGTGGGCCAAAGACTTGCTATAAATGCTAGCTGCTAGCTTAAAAAAAATATGAATAAGAAAAACTGGAGTTGGGTGTAGTAGTGTACATCTGTAATTGTAGGATTCTGGGAGGTTGAAGAAGAACAGTAATTCTGAGTCCTGAATGGGCAATTTCAACAATTTTTCTCAAAGGTGTGTGTGTGGGTGTTCTGAGGAATCAGTGCAATGGGAAGGTTCACACACAAAATAAACTGCCACAAAACCTAAAAGGATACAATACCCATACAAAAGAAAAACAAAAAATTGAGCCACGTCTAATGTACAATCTACGTTAAGTTATCACCCAATAGTATCTGCTAGAAGTAACCAAACTTTTTTCTACACATCCAAACCCATAACCTTTATGATCATCTAAAAGTTCTTAAAATCTGTTATGTAGCCCAAATTTGTCACTACAGAAACTCGTAACTGCACAAAGATGGCTTACAATTCTTCACAGTTAATAAATGTATGTTTATAAAAAACCAGGGCATGTTCTGAAATGAAATGAGTTTTTGCCACTGTGGTTCTGTAATTTGGGTCTCTTCACAACAAAAGAAGCCCCAGTGGGCAAGAAAAAGGTAAAGAGGTGGGAAAATTAAATCTTATATGAAACAGCCACAAAACTTAAAACACATAGCATGGTTAAAAGATACTGTTGGTGGATACTGCAAGGCGAGATGTTCCTGACTTTACCGAGTGGGCAATACTATTAAAGGAGACTAGGTTATCTTCAGTCTACCTAAGCACAGTTTCAAGTTGGCTTTGGATATCCTAATTATATATATTCTTATTAAAACCTGACTTAATATTCAAGCCATGGCTTTACCCATGGCAAAATATTAAGCTTTGATACATAAATCCAATTAAAAGGGACAAGCGTAACGAGAACACAATCTTGAGTTCAAACCTAGGAACTGCTATCAGGTAGAGTACTAGGTAGCAGAGATAATTCATGCACATCAAGAAATGACTCTGAACATGAACTATGTAAGACTTGAAGGGAAAGACCAGATAATGCAAACAGCCAGTGCTTCCTGTTATAGGGGAAACAAGTGAATATTATACCACCTGTATTCTATTAAGAGTCTGGAGTTGAGTTATACATTAGCTAAATAAAAGACTATTTATATGGGGTATATTCAACTCAGAAATATTAGTGAGAACTAGATTTGCCTGAAGCAAAATGTGATGCTGCATGCCTGTAATCCCAGGACTCAGGAAGCTGAAGCAAGAGGATTGTCATGAATTTGAGGCCAACCTAATATACATAGTGAGTTCAGGGCTAGCCTGAATTCCATAGCAAGACCTTGTCTCAAATAACAAATCAACCAAGCATTCAACAAACCCACTCAGAAAACAGAATGAAGACTTCTCTGAATAGTCAATGCTTTTAGCGTAAACTCATAATTGCATCTCTGTGAAAGAACTCCACAGGACAAAATCAGAGGAATACGTAATGAAAACAAATGTAGGGCAGAAAACAAAGGAAAAATAAAAAAGCAAGCATTTAGCTGAGTATGGTGGCATATGTCTGTAAACCCTGCACTCAGAAGGCTGAAACAGAATGATCAGAGTTCAGGGCCACTCTGGGACACACAGTAAGCCCAAGGCCAGCCCGAATTCTAGATTGACACTGTCTCAGCACGCCTTCCTCCAAAAAAGAAAGGTATTCATTCAGACATAGTCCTTTGGGTACTAGGGAAGGAAATAAATAACGTCACAGTCAGGTTAATTTATATGAAAAACAGCCAAGTAGAATGTGTGGCAGAACTAAACTCAACAAATTAAGGAAAAACCGCAATTTCAGGGTGTACTAGAACCAGCAAAATCAGAGGTTGACAAATGGTAGTCAAATTCAGTCCATCTCTGTGTTTGTAAATAAAATCTTCACTAGAAGACAGCCACATACATTCACACTCTATGGCTACAACTGAACAAATAGCAGAGCTGAACAACTGTGAGATTATATAGCCTGCAAAGCTTAAAATATTTACTGTTCTCTTGATCTTTTCAAAGTCTGAGGGACAGATCAGATATAATTATAGGACCCTAGTTTCTGATCTAGTAGATCTGGTGTGTGGGCTGGGGAATTTCTAATCTAACAGTTCTCAGGTCATGTCCCTATTGCTGGGTTTAAGGCACACATTTTGAGAACCAATGCATTTTGAAATCATTCTCTAACCAAAATAAATGTGGAGATGGAAAACCCTCCCTAAGGCAAAATGACTTATGTGAGTTCACAAGAGTCAATTGCTTTAGCCACTTGAGCCCATTAAAACAAAAATGCAATGTTTACATTTTAGAATGAGGCACCAGAGTCAGGAGGGAAAACTCCAGAATCAGTAACATTCGACCTTAAGAGACAAGGTGAAATCGACTAGTCAAGAACCAGTGTTCAAGACCTGTGCAAAGGTGGGTTTTATTTCAAGAGCCCCAAGGACAAATAATGATGTGCTTATACTAGTACTTTTTTTTTAAAAAAAAAAAAAAATCATCCTTGTGATACGAATTTGGGAATACCAGTCAACCTAAAGCCAATGTGCAAGGCAAGAAATGATGATAGCCTGACAGTGGGTTTAAGATTAAGTACAGAGGGCCAGAATGGATAAGAGTTGAACATGAACCAGACTTCTAGTTCCAGCAAGACTGCATTTAACAAGATCAGGATAATAGAAGAATGAATAGCTCTAGCTTAGAAGACCACATTTGATTTTAACTACAAAATTTGAGATGTTAATGAACGAACAGCTCTTGAGAAGGCAACAGAATATAAAACTCAAGTTCAGCAAAGGTCTAGGCTAGATCACAAGCTGTCAAAAACTACAGCCTTCCTTTAACTCAAATTTTTCATAGATAGCAGTGAATTTAAATTATCTGCTTGAAATTAATTAAATTTGGGGGTATTGGTTGAAGACACTGTAAAAACCAAAATATTTTAAACAAAGCATATTGATTTTCTATTTTTGAAATTACCTGACATATTTTCTCCCAAATTTCATCACATCCAGCTTTTTCTTGAAAGCTAAGGGCCAAGTCATAATTTTCTGCTTCAGACCACACAATCAGAGTATCCTTTGGATTTAAAAAAAAATAAAAAACAAAAAAACAAGAATGATTAACATACATTATCACAAACTAAAGTATAAGGCAAATGAGCAAAGCAACAGGAATTAAAACATAGCTCGCTTTTTCTACTACCACTACTGGTAATTACTAATCACCTTTTATACTTCATTTTGCCCAATCTATAAAACAAAACCCATGTTTCCCTTAAGAAGAATGTTTGCCCATCAGAATATATAATATTTATGTATTAAAAGATACAAATTCTTGGGGCTGGGGAGATAGCTCAGTTGAATAAGTGCTTGCCTGGGAAGTGCAAGAGCTTGAGTTCAATCTCTGGCTCCACCAAAAAAAAAAAAAAATCTATGTTCTCATGTTACATTTTATTCTCATTAAAATGCCACATAAGTCTGAACATATATAACTAGAGCATGACTGAAGCTAGGATCAATTAAATTTTCTTTCCTCTATTGTCAACAAGAGATTTTTACAAAGCACATGAGAGCCATAAACTTTTTGATATTAGCTAACTTTGTAACATAAGAGCACTCTGGACAGAGATTTTTTTTCTTAACCACAAGCCAGTCCAATTATTTAAAGTAACCAAAGATTGCATATTGTTTTTATAACATGAAATAAAAATTTATTTAACACAAGAATCAACTTGCTAAAATGACACATGCTTGAATGACTCTTGGGGCATTGTTAAGCAGTTAACTTTCATGGAAGTGCTTATGGTTCAAGCAACAGCAAACTTCTATGAGCAGTTTCATTTCTATTCAGACAAAATAATTTTTTTTCCTTCTGAGACAAGGTAGTGTATTATAATTCAGGCTAGCCTTGAATTTACTATACTGTTATACAACCTAAACTGGCATCAATCACCTGGCTATCTTCCTGACTCTGCCTCCAGAGTGTTAGGATTATAGTTGTTTACCACTACACTCAGTTTTTTTTTTTTTTTTTAATCTGCACTCAGATGGCCTTATGTTGCCTAATTTGAGACAAATTGGAGTTTTTCAACTTAAATTCATTGCAGTGAGGGATGTAGCTCAATGGGAGGTATATGTTTACTTAGCAAGCATTAGGCCCTAGGTTTGATTCCCAGATCTCCATATCCCATGTACAGTGTGGTAATTTTTACCTGTTGCTTCTGGTATGCAGTGTTAGGATTGATTTTAGACTCTAAAAGTAGAGAACCTATGAAACAGAAAAGACATTCATTATGTTATTAAAAAACAGTAAAATACATTTTTATATACTTATTTCTTTTATGATCGGATATAAATATAACTTTTGTAAAGGAAAATGAATTAAAGCAAGACAGTTTTAAGTACAACACCTTGTAACAAGAAATAATTACTTATACATGCTTATTCCTCACCCTAGATCAAGCCCAAGGCCTGGAGAAGGTAGGCCAAAGCTCTCCCATCAGCCACATTTCCATCCACCATGAGCTTACTCTGCCTTAAGATAGGAATCAGGACTAGATGTCAACAAAGCCCTAGCAATTAGTAGCAGAAGGTAGTGAACACAGTGATGTGCAGCCCAATGATTTAGAGCTTTAGTTTTTACATTAATGATACACATATATAGGGCACAGTAGATAATTCAACTACATGTATACAATGTGCAATGATCAAATCAGGATGGTTCAGGATTTTCTCCTCCAACAGTCTAAAAAAAATTTTTTTTGTCTTTTTGAGACAGGTCTAGCTATGCAGTTCAGGCTGGCCTTAAACTCACCAAGGACCCTTCTGGCTCTGCCTCCCCACTGCTGGGATTACAGGGGTGTCCCACCATGCCTGGCCTTAAATTTTATTAATCCAAATATATTCATAAATTACACATCAACTCCAGAAAGTCTAATATTTTGAGTCTATGTTGTAGCCCATTGGTATAGCGCTTGCCTAGCTTGTGTGAGGCCCCAGGTTTGATTTCAAGTACTGCACTATATACGCATGCACATTCCACATTTTTCTTTCTTTCCCTCACCACTTCCTTCTTTGCCTCCCAGCCCGCCCCTCCCCAGTCTTTGTCCTCCTGGGACAGGTTCTCTAACACTGAACTACATGGTCACCCATTTCTATTTCTTAATGAATTGCCATGCTTTGAATAACCTACCTTCCTTCCTTTCTTGTACTTGGCTGCTGCAGGGTCTTACTACGCAGCTCAGCTAGTGATCCTCCTGCTTTCAGGCTCCCCAGCAGGAGGATTACAGGCACGCACTACCACATTTACTCTGTGGCTGGTTGAGTCTACCCTAGAGGTGGGGCTGGTGGGCACGTGGTGCCTGTGCTTGCCTAAGCAGGAGCTTCAGTCTGCTGAGCTATCTCCCTGGCCCAATGTTTAATTCCCACATGTCTAGGTTTACACTAGCAGTATATGGCTCATATTAGAAAGTTATGCTCCCGAGGAAAAAACATTTAAAACAAATCATACCCATCCTCACATCAACCAGTTCCAGCCCCCCCATTCTTTTTTTTTTTTTCTTTTCTGAGAGGGTCTAGATGTGTAGCCCAGGTTAGCTAAAAGCTCCTGTCCATCTCCTCTCAGTCTCCCGAGGGCTGGGAGCGTGTGCACCACCATGTCCAGCAATTAACTTCAGTTTATCCTAGGTCAAGTACTTAAGTAAAGCTCTGGCCACACTTGAGCAGCAGAGTTTGCTCTGCAGCTGTCTCTCATATGGTACTGTTGTTTCCTGTAATACACTTAACAGTCACTCTACCTATTCCAAATACTAGAGTGAATGAAAAAAGTGCCCTTAAGATTTTCAAATTTGCTTTGCCTGTGTTCAAATTTCTTACTTTAATGCTAGTTATCTAATATTTGTAATTTACCACTTGGTAGTATATGCTCAAAACAATGCTAAATGATAACTAAATAAAATCCTGACCAATACAAAATCTGTTTCTATATTAAAAAAGAAATTCTCCATTACTTTTTCCACCCATACTTCCAACCTCCCACGCCCCCTCCTTTTTTTGGTGCTGGGGATAGAACCCAGGTCCTCTGACTAAGCTAGTTTTCCAATCCTTCTTAGGTTTTTAAATTTAATAGGTTCTCAGTCACTGACCTGCTTGCAATGAGCTTGAATTTGTGATTCTGCCTCAGCCTTCCAGAGTGCTGGGATTACAGGTCTGCACCACTACACAAAACTTTAGGCTCTTCTTTTCCCCATTTTTGGCTGAGTGAGACTTGGCTTACTCAGACAAGAATTCCCATATTTTACAGAAGATTCTGTTTACTTTTCTTTTCATAGCTTTTGTCAGGTTAATAGAAACAAATTTCTAGTGCCTTTTCAATTCTTTTTATATACAATTATCAGATTTTTATTTTGGTGACTAAAAGAGCCATAGCTGGGTGTGGTAGTGCATGGCACACCAGTAATCTGAGCATTGAGGAACCTGGGACAAGAGGAGACTGCTTTGAGTTCTAGGTCAGCCTGAAATACACAATGAGACTCTGTCACAAACACACAAGAACAAAAAAAACTATGTTACAGTAATAAATTTATAACAAGCAACAAGTGAATTAATAATGCCTACAGACTTGTAAAAACAGTAAGTCAGAAGGTGGAAGTGTAGCTCAGTGGTAGCACACTTGCCTAGCACACACAATGCTCTGAGTTCTATTCCAAGCACGACAAAACAAAAATACAGATGCACAAAGCCTTGACCTCAATTCCCAGAACCACAGAACACCCCCTCCAAAATAACCCCAAAAACAAAAATATAAAACTAGATCTTCAACTGTATTTGTAGTTTTCTTCATTTCAACTACCAGAACATAAGCTGCATCCTACTGTTTTCCACGGAAGTAATAAACTATGCCAGGTACTTAAGGATTAAACTTTTTTTGGAGATAGGGCTTCACTAAAGTAGCCTTGAACTATGTAGCCCATCCAATCTCAAACTCTTGATTTTCCTGTCTCAGCCTCCTCCTAAGTGCTAGAATTACAGACATGAACTAGCATGCCCAGCTCAAACTTTTTAAAGATTAGCTTGGATATCTACCTAATTATACTTAAAAGTTTCTCTAAGAAAATACACTGCAAAAAATACTACTTTGAAATACAGTGTAATTCATATCTTTGGAAATGATCCATCTGTAGAAAACCACATAAGTAAAATAAAGAACTGAAATACTTAAGTTTATTTATGGGTCAGCCAAATAGTTCAGTGGATTAAAGTGCCTGCAAGCAGGGGCCAGGAGTTCCATCCCCAGATCTGCCATGCCAGCCCCACCCCTGGGGCATGCTGAGAAGGCAACAGGCTTTAAACAGGTGGATCACTACTGAGTCCTGATCTAGTAGTGAGACCTTAAACACCCTGTAGACTCTTCCCTAAAAAAATAAATGCAAGCCGGGCGTGGTGGCGCAGGCCTGTAATCCCAGCACTCGGGAGGCTGAGGCAGGAGGATTGTTGTGAGTTCGAGACCAGCCTGAGCTACAAAGTGAGCTTAAGGCCAGCCTGAGCTGCATAGTGAGACCCTGCCTCAAAAAAAAAAAAAAAAAAAAAAAAAATGCAGAGGTCTAGTGGCATAGAACCAACTAAGTAAATGCCTCTTTACATTAAACTAAAGTACAACCCATCCAAAAGAAAACCACAGATAAGCATTGATACAGTATGTTAGATATCATCAAAACTAAAACTTTTGGGGCCAGGGAGATGGCTCAGTAGAATGAGTGCTTCCCTGGCAAGCGCAAGGGCCTGAGTTCAATCCCTGGTTACAAAGGAAAAAAAAAAAAAAATTAAAACTTTTAATTGTACTGCAAACAACATCAAGGTGAAAGACCATTCAGAGAACGTGAAGAAGAAAAAAATCTGGAAAGGACTGATAAAGGACTTACATCCACAATATTACACATGAATTCTTAAAATTTCCAAATAAGGTATGGGGCTGGGGAGGTAGCTTGGTGGTCTAAGCACCTGCCTGGCATGGCAAGCACAAGGATCCAGGTCCCAACACCAGTTCCACATGCCATCTGCCATGGGAACTGGGAGTGGTGGCACACACTTATAATCCCATTGCTGGGGAGGCTGACACAGGAGGATTACTGAAGTCCTACTAGTAAGACCCTGTACAAACAAATAAATGGGACAAACCTGAGACGAAGGCACATACCATATAATCCCACTGATACAAAGTTCAAACACTGGCATTAAAACACACACACACACACACACACACAAATACACACACATACTTAATCTATGGTTAGGGGCAGAGGTATCTCGGGGGGGAATTTACGGCTCTTGGAGTACTGCTTCTTTCATAAAAATTCATCAGATTACATATTTATAATTTGTGTGCCTATTTGATAAATTAAAACTGTTTTAAAGCTTAAGACACAATAAATGACAGAGTAACAAGTGACATAGGGGAGACTGGGCGTGGTGGCATGCACCTACCATCCTAGCAAAGGGGAGGCTGAGATAAGAGGATCAGTGAGTCCAGGCTGCATAGTAAGACCCTGCACAAAATACATTAAGAAAAAAAAAAAAAAAAAAAAGAAAGAAAAAGGAATGGAAGGAAAAGATGGAAGCAAAGCTTTAGGGCTGGTGGGTCGCTCAGCAGATTGAAGTGCCTGCTTAGAGTGAAGACAGCAAGGTTCCATCCCCAGCACCACATGCAAGGCAGCCCCACTCACAGGGTGGGCTGATTTAGGCCCACAGAGGCACAGTCCCAGCACCAAAGAGGCTGAAAACAGGTTCACTGAGTCCAAGCTATGCAGTAATACCAAATACATTAAAAAAAAAAAAAAAAAAGACAAAGGGGGATTTTCATCATCAAGAAACACATCTTAGGGCTGGTCAGATAGCTCAGCTGATTAAAGCCTGCTTATCAGGCTGCTGCAAAGGCTGGGAGTTTGATCCCAGGCCTGCTGTGCCAGCCCCACCCCCAGGGTGCACTGACAAGAATGAGAATGGGCATGGTGAAGGCCTGTAACCCCAGGGCTTGGGAGGCTGAAAATCAGAGGATCATAAGCCTGATCTATGCAGTGAGACCCTGTACTAAAATACATAAGAAAGACAGACACACACCTTGATGCATGGGGATGACCTCCAGGGCTTTTGTGTACATGGATCACATCCTGAAGTTCACAGCTGCCCTAAGAATGGACTTGTTTTTCTGCCAGGAGATGAACAAGGGTTCCTGTCCATAGAGAAGGCAGTCTTGACAAGGACAGCAAGCCCCAGTGTCTGCACCCTTGTCATGGGGAGGCGTTACCAAATACTAACTCAAATGAATAATAGGCTGGGTGTGGTGGGGCACACTAGGCGAGGCTGAGGCAGGACAACTGCATGAAGTTCAAGGCCAGTGTGGTCTACAAAATGAAAGCCTATCTTTAAAAAAAAAAAAGAACAAATGTTGCACTTAGTCTTTGTTCTACTTTGGGTAATACTAAAGGATTTCAACAGCTCCATGTTCACTATTCCTAGGTAGGCAGTTCAACCTCTCAACCTCTACAAACTAAAATCATTACCAAAACTCAAAGCCAGGGGCTGAGGAGATGGCTCAGTGGAATAAGTGCTTGCCTGGCAAGCCCAAGGGCCTGAGTTCAATCTCTGCTTCTGCCAAAAACAAACAAACAAAAAAACCCAAAAAACAAACTCAAAGCCAAAGGTAAGCAGGTAGGTATTGCGCTTCATTAGTAGGAAGCATCCATCACCAATAAGTTAATGGAGCT
Source organism: Ctenomys sociabilis (assembly GCA_004027165.1). NCBI lineage: Eukaryota > Metazoa > Chordata > Mammalia > Rodentia > Ctenomyidae > Ctenomys > Ctenomys sociabilis. The sequence continues at coordinate 35,675 of PVKA01015024.1, forward strand.
GGACGAATGGCTCCATGGTAGAACATTTGCTTGCCTAGCATTTACCAGGCCTTGGATTCAACCTCCACCACCATGGAACTAAAATATCTGTTTAAAAGTTCCTCTTTGCTCATTCTTTGGCTCACAGTGTACCTAATGATGTTTTAAAAACTGAAATGAAGGCTGGGGGGGGGGCGGGGGGGAGAGACTATATTAAAAGGTACCATATTTGGGTCAAGTCTCTAAAACACTCAAACTCCATCAGCTCAAACTCCAGGCTAGTTGATGGCTCTCTGCTATCATTGTGCAACAGTAAATGTTTGCTTAACCTTATTTTGGACTTTGAATTTTCTACAAAACTATTGTATATAAGGAAAAAATGGTTTGAACAATTTCTTCAAAGTGACAAATTTCCCCCAGTCCTGATAACTATGAAAGATTCTATACTACTTACTAACTTAGAAAAACAGCAATGAAGAAAATGCTGATGCTGTTTGTTCATTTCTCTCAAAAGCAGAAAGAAAACAGAATGTTTTTTTTATTACCTAGAGCATTCTGACCTCCTTTTCTAACTATAATAGGGGTAAAAGCAGGCCCACTCACACCAAGACACAGGATTCTATGAAGAGGTGTAAGGACAGGATTCAGATTTTACTATTACAGGTGATGTTACCCATGTCATTTTCTTCAAATCTCCAGTAACAATGAGAATTTAATGTTTAAATCTTAGACAAGTCAGATAATAAATAATACTATTTTGAACTAGGTGGTAATGCATGGCTACAACTAAACTATTCAGGAGGCTGAAGCATGAGGATCACAAGTTCAAGGCTAGGTGGGACAACACAGTGATAGCCTGTCTCAAAATAAAAAAATGAAAAACACACTCAGGAGACTGAAGCATGACAATCAGATCAATTAGGGTTAGTTCAAGATGAGCCGGGCCTATATGATGAGTTCAAGGCCAACCTTAACCACACAAGTAGACCCTGTCTCAAACTACAAACAACACCCCCCCAAAAAGAAAAAGGAGAACAAGAAAGAGGAGGAGTTACAGGAAGAGGAGGAGGAAGTAACAGCAGTAGTGCCTCAGTCTGCTGACATAGACAAGGCCCTCAGCTCAATCCCAGTATAGTGAAGAAAAACAAAGGCTATTTTGAAATGTAAAAACTACTTTATAAAACTTAAGGTAACCAAACACAGTGTGAAGCAGACCTGCAATCTCAGCACTCTGGGCAGGCTATGACAGGAGAATTAACAAATTCAAGACCATCTTGAGCAATTTAGTGACTTACACAGAGATCCTGTCTCAAAATGTTGAGGAGTGCAGCTCCATCTGAAAGCCCTGGGTTCGATTTCCAGTACCGACTCCCCTCAAATGAAAATACATCTGCCTTTTTGAATCTTAGATAAGCATGTAGTCTTCCAATAAAAACTAAGCCTACAGTTTCAACAGCATTATACACTACCTAACTCAGACTCAACGAGAAAATTAAAACCAGCTACCCTTTCTATGCAATAGAGCGAAATCGTAGACTTTTGTTCTCAAAACACTTAGTTAAAATTACTAAGCAGTGTATAGAGAAGAAAAGTGTTTTCAATTTGAAAGAAAGGTCGGAATTGCAAGCGCAATTTTAACCAATGAATAGCTTTGGACAAATGAACCTAATTTCTTTCTTTCTGTTTTTAAAATGTATTTAATATTTAATATAGGGTCTCACTACACAGTTAGACTCCTAGTAATCCTTCTGTTTTCAGCCTCCCAAGTGCTGGAATTACAGGCATGTGCCACCATGCCTGGTCTCATTCACTAAGTGTATCCCAGGGGCAGGGCCCGAACAGCACACTGGGGATTGAACCCCAGTCCTTGGGCCTGCCTAAGCAGGTACTTCAGTCCACTGAGCTATTTGGCCAGCCCTGATTTTGAGGGTACCTACTAAACAATCAAAATAAAACAAGAAAACTGCACATGGTGGCATACACCTGTAACAGGGAGACTGAATGTAGAAGATTCAAAGACCATCCTGGATTACTGATGTATCAAGAATTAAAATCCCTACAAAAACAGAAGATTGCCACTGTCTATACACAAAGTGCAATTGATTTGTTTTTTTTTTTTGCAGGACCAGGGATTGAACTCAAAACCCTGTGCTTGCCAGGCAAGCACTTATTATACTGAGCTATCTCCCCAGCCTGGAAAATAGTCCATTTTAAGGAAATTACCATGTCACAAAAGTTTATTTTGCAAACTAAAAAAATTCAGTTTTTGGTTGTATATACATGTAATTCCAACACTGCAAGGCTGAGGCAGCAAGATTTTAAATTCAAGTTTACCTGGACAACTTAGATCCTTGTTCAAAAATAAAAAAATATAATTTAAAAAGTGTGTATGTAGCTCAGTGTGAAGGATCCAGGCTCAATCTCCAGTGCCAAGTGAACCTAAGGAATTGTGGGAAAAAGCCTTGAGTAAAATTATTAGGTCTAGCTCAAGTAGGGAAAAACTTAGTAATTTTTAACTTTTTTTTGTGGCAGAACCGGGGATTGAACTTAGGCCCTTGTGCCAAGTGCTTATTCTACTGAGCTACCTCTCTGCCCCAATTTTTAACTTTCTATTACATAAATGATTCACTTCATGGAAAAAAAAGAATCAGAAACATTTCACATTTTGTTCAACACATACACACACCCCCCAACTGAATTATCCTATGATGAAAAAACAGAAACACAAAAGGTGACCCAAATTAACATGTAACTTGGAGATAAACTATAACTTTAAGTATTACTGGGCTAAAATCTGTCATTTTCTCTGAAATAATTTTTTTTTTTTTTTTTTTTGGTCTTTTTGAGATACGGTCTCAGTATGCAGTTTAGGCTGGCCTTAAGCTCACTTTGTAGCTCAGGCTGCTCTTGAACTCACAACAATCCTCCTGCCTCAGCCTCCCTTGAGTGCTGGATTACAGGCATGTGCCATCACGCCCAGCTCTGAAATAAATCTTGAGGCTAAGAATAAAGCAGCAAATGTAAGTGGATGGCAATATAAGTCTGATTTGCTAAGCCCAGGCTGCTATATCGTGCTATAGCCTCCAGAGCTCTGAGACTACAGGTGTGCACCATCAAGCCTGGCTTTGATATAGGAGTTTAAATTTGCTGAGATATTGGTAGTAGGTCCAGGCTGTAGGCTAGATGTAGCACTCAAACAGTTATCACCAACCCTAAACAGAACACTGATGGCCTATGCCTAGGAGTAGTTACTCACCATCTCTAAACCTATTTTCCCATCTGTAAAATATAGCTAATTCCAGCACCACACCAGAGAATTGTTTAAGAATTATGTAAATCTATGTAAGTAAACTACTTACAGAGTTTCTGGCACATAGGAGACACTCAATACATTTAGACTATTATTTCTATTGGGAATTTTCCTTTCAGGAAAAAATGTTGAGCATCAGACTGAAGATTATTTCACATGTAACTTGGAATTTTTCTAAGACCATTCTTTGGAATTATGTTTCTTTACAACTTAAGTCACAAAGGCAGATCATGTTTTAGCCCAGCACTGTTTCCTACTTAAATAACTTGAATCCATTTTATTTTTTAGCTATTCAACCTGCAATATCGCACAGACCTCTTCTGCACCTTCCCAAACTTTCAGACTGAGGGAGAAAGGCTATTTCCTAAATGGCAAAAAATATAAATGTGAGTAAGACACACAGGATTTTTATATTGGCATGCTAGGAGAGTATGCTTACAAATAAAGAAGAAGCTAGGGATGGTGGTGGCTCAGGATTATGAGATCAAAGACACCCTCAGGCTACACAGTTACACCCGGTCCTTAAAATATCCCCCCAAAACGAAACACACACACAATGTTAAGGCTGCTCTCTTCGGCACGCATACTAAAAATAAGGCTACGTATATTATTTGTAATGAAATTTCAATAGATGGAAAAATCTACGCACACTTTCATCTCATAAAAAGCTAACTGGGGGCAGGGAGCGTAACTAAATGGTAGGACTTGCCTACCCAAGGCCCTGGGTTTGAATTCCAGCTACCCATACCCAATCAAAAAAAAAAAAAAAAAAAACAGAACATAAAAGCCCATCCTTCCTAGTTCACTAGATAAGTTTCTTTAATGTGCAATGATGTAGAATTAAGTTACTATGCAATAGTTAACACACAATCAGCACAGTATCTTACATTCTGCTTGTATTTTAAATAAGTGACTTAAGTACCAATTTGTGCAGGTTATTATTATTATTTGTCTTTTGAGACAGGGTCTCGCTATGCAGTTCAGGCTGGCCTCTATAGCCCAGGCTGTTCTCAAACTCTGAAGATCCTCCTGCCTCAGCCTCTGGAGTGCTAGGATTACAGACATGCACCATCACGCCTAGCTTCAGGCTGGTTTTGAACTCACAATGTAGCCCAGACTGCCCTTGAACCTGCAGTAACTCTCCTGCCCAGCCTCTTGAATGCTGAGATCACAGATGTATGCCACTACTCCCTGCTCCAATTTTAAATCATTTTGGGTTGCCTGAAAATATAACCTGTAGAACCTGGACATGCATATATGCCTGTAATCCCAGTACTCAGAAGTGTAAAACGTAAGTTTGAGGCCTTCATCAATAATTTAGTGAGAAGCCGGGCGTGGTGGCGCAGGCCTGTAATCCCAGCACTCGGGAGGCTGAGGCAGGAGGATTGTTGTGAGTTCAAGACCAGCCTGAGCTACAGAGTGAGCTTAAGGCCAGTCTGAACTGCATAGTGAGACCCTGTCTCAAAAAGACAAAAAAGAAAAAAAAAAAATAATTTAGCGAGACCTTTTCAAAAATTAAAAAAAAAAAAAAAAAAAAAAAAAAAAAAAAAAAAAAAAAATTAGAGAGACCTTTTAAAAAATAAAAAAAAAAAAAAAAAAAAAAAAAGAGGTGGGGGAGTTGGGGCTGGGGGATGTAACAAAACAGCACAAGGCCCCTAGTTTCCATGCTCAATACCAAACAATAAACCAAAACAAACCAAAAACTAAAGAAACCTGTAGGTAACTGTACACTCCAAATTACTCTTTAATTCAAGTCAAACATCAGTATATTTAGAATTTATAATTACAATCTTGTTTTCATGAAACTGGAGTTCTGGACAAAGTCCAACAAGAAAAAAAATTCCTTGAAATGTTTGCAATTCAGATACAGAACTGCAATCATAATGAACTGACATAGCTTTATTGTAAAATCACAGGCTAATGTAAGAGAGGTGGGAGATAACTATTTTTGTATCCAGAGGAATAATTTGAAGTTTTATCAAGTTTGAAAGTTTTAAGTGAAATTCAGTCGGCAAACCCTAGTCTTTTAAAATGTGAAGGAAACTGCCAGGTGTTGGCACACTCCTGTAATCCCAGGACTGAGAAGGCTGAAGCAGTAGAACCATGAGTTTAAAGCCACCTTGGGCTACAGCTCAAGACCCACACCCCCCCTCCACCAAAATACAAAGAAAGAAGAAAGAAAAGAAAAAAAAAAGACCAATCTCATTATTTTCAAACAAGCTGATCTTTGGACTTGTAAATATAACCTGTGGGAGACCGACGAAGTGGCACAGGCCTGTAATCCCAGGCACTCAGAAGGGAGTGGTTCAAGGCACACGGCAAGTTCGTAAAGCTCTGCTTCAGGAGAGGCCTGGCAGTGAAAGTCAGCATTTCCTGGGTTCAAACCCAGTATTAAGGCGAAAACAAACAACCGTAACTCCTGCAGATACCAGGACAGATCAAAAGGTTTTAAAGGCATTTGCTGACTTTTCCCCACCTGTTAAACAAATCAAGTTGTAAAGACATTTAAGCAAGCAAAGGCTCAAGTTCAAATGATTCCAAATGTGCTGGCTGTTTACGCAGTGAAACACAAAATCCTGCGTTCCAGTTAAGAACACAACCGCGGCAGGGAAAACAATTCTATCCTCAAAAGATCATTTTCTCTATCCAGTGTTAATTTGTTTTACCCAAAAAACGGTGTTGCCAGCCCACAACAGGATCAGAAAGATAAAGCCAAGCAGTCAAAAAAAAAAAGAAAAAAAAAAAAAAAAAGAAAAAAGCACACCAAAATGTTTCTCAAGTGTGCAACAGCTTACAACTTATCAGCTTGAATCCAGGTTGCACACCAGCTTTACAGATGGGTGAACTAAGGCAGATCGGATTCACCCGTGCTTTTCTCAAGGTCACTCTAGTGCAGAAAAACACACTCGGTCGCTCGATTCCAGGCCCCCGACCTCTGCACGCGTCAGGGCAGCAAAGCCCAGACGAGCTCGAACCTTAAACGCGACCACGCAGCCAAAGCCAGGAAATCCCTCGTGCGCTCGCGACGCAGTCGCAGGCCCGGGCCCAAGGGACCCGCCCTTCTGCGGCCAGCAACCCCCAGCCCGCGCACGCGAGGCGCGCCTGTGCCTGTGCCCCGCGAGAACCAGGGAGGTGGCCCAGGGCGGCGCTGCACTCACCGTCGCTCTCGGCCCTGACAAGCAGGGACATGCCCTTCAAGCGCTCCACGTAGCCCGACGACACATGCCCAGTGCCCCGGTCGTCCCACTGCCGGTCCTCGTTGAGCGTGTACACCTTCACCCGCCTCCGGGTATCGGTCATCGTGCCGCCCGGGGGCCGGGGCGGAGACTCCGCCGGAGTCGCCCTGGAACGGGGTCCGAGTGAGGCAGGCGCCCGCAAGCGGAGGGCCCAGGGACCTCAGTGCCGCCGCTGGCCGCCGCGGGGCCGCGCCGCCGCCCACATGGCTCCTCCCGGGCCGCACTCCGGGCTGCTACCTTCGCTTGCTTCGGCTCCGCCGCGCTATTGTCCGGGCCGGTCCCCCAGCAGCCCCGAAGGGGGCGTGCAGCGCCGCGCTCCCTCCTGCCTCGCCGCGGTAGGAACGCGGGGCCCCGTTCACTGCCTTGCTCCCGTCTCCGCCATGATCCCCGCCGAGCAGCTTCCCGCGCCGCCACAGCCTCTTCAAACCGCCGCCGCCATGTTTTCCTTCCTTGTACCCGGCCCTGCCGCCGCAGCCAGGGGCTCCGCTCCTTTGCTTCAGATGTCCAAAGCCGGCGAGCACCTGCTTCTGCTACAACTGCTACCACTGTCGGGGAGATTCCGAACGCCCTCGGCCACCAAAGGGGGCCAGGTTGCTGGAAGTCGCTTTCCCTTAGTTGCCGCCGCCTCTTCCGTCTTCCTCACTGAGCTAAAGCGGCCGCCATCTTGGCTCACCCCTCAAAAGGGGCGCGCGGGGCTACCCAGGCAGCAATTGCAGGGGCGGCCGGGCGGCCCCACCATTTAAAGAGACAGGAGCAAGGCCGGCAGCCTCGCTGCCGCGGAGGCCTCAGTTGGAGGCGGGCGCGGAACTGCCGAGGTGGCGGGAGCGCCGACAACGGAGGAGGCGGGACCGGCAGTCGCGCCGGTGACGGCCCGGGGCTCCCTCGCGCTTCCCTGCACGCAGCGTCGTGCGAGCGCGGGGCGTTGTGTGCGTCCGTCGCGCTCTGTGTTCGTCATCAGCCCCGCTCCGGTTCCGAGGGGCGTGGAGCCCGCCGGCCGCCTCGCTGGCATCTGGCCCCGCTGTTTCGGCTGCCGCCACTCCTGCTTCGTGCACGCCCGGCTCGGATCCCTCAGAATGTCTCCCACCTGCCGCCTGGGTGTAGGTCGTGCTTCGCGACCTCCCCGGAGCGTTTTTGGGGTGGAGCTGAGACGCCGCAGGAGGGCCTTGGGTTAGGGCGTCCGGGCGAGCGGGGCGTGTAGGTGCTCACGCTGGCGGGACGGATCCGGAAGCAGCGACGGTTCGATTTCTTGAACTGACCCCCAAGTCTGAAACTCCACTTTGCAACGCCGCTGTTGCCCTCATTTCTCTCGCCGTTGGTAGAACTGATATTTTCTAGACCTCTTCGTTGCGAAAGAAACTGGAGGGGCTTGAGAAAATAAGGACTGTACCATGGAATCAAGAGAGAATTCCCAGCACTAGATAATACTGTGCTTGGGCCGACGATATAGCTTGGTGGCACAAGCGCTTGCCTGGCAAGCGCAAGGCCCCGAGTGCAAAAACAACCTGTTGCGGAGTATGTTGATGCACGCCTGTAATCCCAGCACTCCAGAGGCTAAGGCAGGATTGTGAGTTCTAGCCCAGCCAGAACTACGTAGAGAGACCCTGTCTCAAAAAGACAAACAAGGGCTGGTGATTTCAGTAGTGCAGCGCCTGCCTGACATGCGCGAGGTTCTGAGTTTGATTCCCAGTCCCCCCCCAAAAACAACAACAACAAACAAACAACGAAATAAGCACTAAACTTCCCCCAAAAGACTGGCACTTTAGTGCAAACAGTAGCCACCATTAGGGGTCTTTTACTATTTGTTCCTGTGTAAGGTTAAATTTTGTAGTAGCCTCTTGAAAATGCAGAGACTGCCTGTAATTCCAGCTTTTTGGAGGTCGAGGCAGGAGGATCACAAATTTGAGGCCAGCCTGAGCTGCATAACAAGGCCATCCTATACTGCAGTGAGACCTTGTCTCAGACAAAACAAGGTACAAAGTGATTTTTTTTTTTTTTTTGTGGAGCCAGGAATTGAACTCAGGACCTTGCACTTGCTAGGCAAGCGCTTATTCTACTGAGCTATCTCCCTGGCCCCTTTTAAAAATTTTATTAATTTTTTTCAGTATTTTAGGGGTCTACAGGGTGTTCAGAGTCTCACTACTAGATTGGACTCGTAGTGATTCTCCTGTTTATAGCCTCCCAAGTGCTGGGGTTACAGGCGTGTGCCACCACCCTCAGGCTATTTATTTCAATAACATTGTGGTATCTTAATATTCAGCAGTCACTTAAGTTATTGTTATTATTTGGAGTTTCTGAGATGGGGTTTGCTACATAGTCCAGGCTGACCTCAGACTCACTGTGTGGTCTGTGCTAGCCTCGAATTTGAAGTGATCCTTCTGCCTCAGCCTCCCACTTGAGATTACAGGTATCTAACACCATGTCTGACTCAAATTAATTTTTTAGATACATTACGTTCCTTATTTTCCATACCACAAAATGTTAACCTTAGAGTAAATTTATAAGAATATTTAATCAAAAGTATCCAGACAGTATTTAGCTTTATTCACTTTACAGTGGAGAAAGTAGACTTTCATACTCAAGTTACTCCACTTGATAATTTTCTTTCCATTTTATTTTTTGTTGTATTTTGTAATATGAGGGATTGATCTTTCCACTGAACTACATTTCTTGACCTTTTTTAGTTTTTATTTAAGACAAGATCTGCCTTCTCCCTAAATTGCTGAGGCAGGCCTCAGACTTGCAATCTTTCTGCCTCGGCCTCCCACAGTGTTGCAATTACAGGTGTGTCACCATGCCTGGCTTCATTCTGTTCTTTAAAACTGAAGATGAAACATCTAGTTCCTGTGTAGCAGTAGTCATTTTCTTTTTTCGTTTTTAGAAACGATGGCTCCATATGGAGATCAGGCCAGCCTCGAATTCTCAGGGATCACCCTGCCTCAGTCTTCAGAGTACTGGGATTACAGATATTGACCACCATACTGGGCCACTTTTTTTTCTTTTAAAGCTTTTATTTATTTATTTATTTGGAGACAGGGTCTCACTGTGCAGTTCAAGCTGGCCTCAAACTCACTTCGTAGCTCAGGCTGGTCTTGAACTCACAACAATCCTCCTGTCTCAGCTTCCCAAGTGCTGGGATTACAGGCACGCACCACCACGCCCAGCTAACAAAGATGAGGGTCTATTTTTTATTTTTTTTTTGCAGAACCGGGGATTGAACTCAGGCCCTTGCATTTGCCAGGGAAGCACTTTACTCCACTGAGCCATCTCCCCAGCCCTCTTTTAAAGCTTTTAATACTGCAGTCTGATTCATTTCACCTCGGGGGAGGGCCTCATCTGCTTCAATTTCTCTACTCTTTTTTTTTTTTTTTTTTTTTTTTTTTTTTTTTTTTTTTTTTTTTTTTTTTTTTTTTTTTTTTTTTTTTTTTTTTTTTTTTCTTTCAGACAGGGTCTCAGTACAGTTCAGGCTCTGGCCTTGAGCTTACTTTGTAGCCCAAGCTGGTCTTGAATTTGTAGCAATCCTCCTGCCTCAGCCTCTGGAGTGCTGGGATTAGAGGGGTGTGCTACAGTGTCCAGCTTTCTCTGCCTTCTTGTCATGACCAAGGTGTAAATGTTATAGGCAGGTGAATTGAATAGAAACATTACAGGCAGTCAGATAGGGCCAGCCTCTCAAGGGACAAGATGGAAGACAACGTGACTTTGCAATTTGGAAGAGACAGACACTCCCATATGGGCCAGATCTCAAAACTAACACAAAGAGGAAACAGCTACATATTTCCCTTGGGATGGGCATCAGGGATTGATATCCTACATAGGTATCAATCACCTTGAAAGAGCCCAAACCCCTGTCCTGTATTCATGCCCACTTGCTATGTGACTCGCTTCCCCATTTGGTACTGGATTTAATCAATTTTACCAGAGCAATGGTGCTTATAATATCATTGGTTGACCATAGTGTTGTCCCACCTCATGCTCACCTAAGCGAGTTACCATGTTCTCCACCACTGCATGGTTTTCCTGTATAAAAGTCCCTGGAGGAACAGTTTCCTGGGGACAATCCACTCAGGGCCCCCTCCTTTCCCTCTAGGACAGGAGCTTTCTTTGCCTCAATGAATATATTCTGCTCTTAACCTCCATTTGTTCCTAAAATTCATTCTTCAGTTTTAGAGAACACGAACTCATCCCAGGTACCTTTTAAAAGGTTGGGAGATCAGTTATTCTCCCTGTGTCATTTGGAGGTTCCCTGTATCATAAAGACAGCTGCAGTCCTGAAGTTTAATATTATCTTTGTTCTTTATCTTTTTCTGAGGTAAGATCTGCTGTGTAGCTCAGACTGGCCTTCAACTGCTAGTGGTCCTCCTCTGCCGCTGAAGTGCCACACTACATCAAGACAGTACTTAAGATCCGTATTTCCTTAGTTTCTTGTGGCATGGTGAACGGGTGTGCCAAGGGTGCTGATGGGTAAGCAGGCAGGGAGATCAAGGGCAGCAGAAAAGAAAACCGTTAGCACTTTTTTTTTTTTTTTTTTTCTTTTTGTGGTACCAGGGATTGAACTCAGTCAGAACTTTACACTTGCCAAGCAAACTCGGTTCCTTTACCCTTGTTAGCACTTTTAAAAGCTCAGTAAGACTGGGCGTGATGGTGCATGCCTGTAATCCCAGTACTCGAGAGGCTAAAAACAGGAGGATCACTATGAGTCTGATCTGTGGTGAAACCCTATAGACTAATAAATACCAAGAAAGAACAAAAAAAGGCTCAGTAATTACATAAGGCCAGCTGCTACCGTTTATAGGTGCAGGTGCTTGCCACTATCAGGAATCTTCAACCTGTAGCATCGTGCCCACCTGTTCACTAAGCCATAACCCTCACCAGCGCTGAGTTTTTCAGGATGCTGGGATATCGAGATTAAAATCCATCAGCTCAGTTCTCCCCCACAAGTTCAAAGTTGGGTGCTTGGTGAGGTAAGTCTGAAAGTCATCATTTGCAGCTGAACTGGAAAAATATAACAAAGCAACAAAGCAACTGTTTTTCATAAAAGGGAAAATGTAACCATTTGAAGCACCTGGATGTAGTCCAGGGACTGTCACCCCTAAATATGCTGATTTTTAAAATTAACTAATTTATTTTGTCTTTTTGAGACAAAGTCTTGCTGCACAGTTCAGGCTCTGGCCTTGAGCCCACTTTGTAGCCCAGGATGGTCTCAAACTCACAGTGATCTTCCTGCCTCAGCCTCCCAAGTGCTGGGATTACAGGTGTGGGCCGCCATGCACCGGTTTGTGCTGGTTTTAGGTCGAAGTGTCTTGTCTGTCAGGAGATGCTGGAAGCCTATGTCCTGTAACCATCCCTTATCTGCCTGAACGTGGGAGCACTGTCATCTATTGCCTCCCTAAAATTCCGATTCCAGGAAAGGAGGCAAGTCCTTGACGGATTGCAAGATATTGCCTGTCTCTCCAATGCATTCAGATGCTGAAGAGTGTCATTTACAAAATTTCTGTCTCCTGAATCCATTTTATCCTGCCCCCAAATCATTTATGACTTAACATTGCCCACCCATCTCATTTCCTTCTCTCTACCAACGCAGTTTAACTTCAACCATCTGGCCCTTATTTGAATTTCATATTTTAAATATTTATTTATTTATTACATATAGGGTCCCACTATGCAGCTTGGACTCGTAGTGAACCTCCTGTCTCAGCCTCCCCAGTGCTGGTATTACACCATACCCGATTTTGGTGGCCGATGTGGTGCGCCCTTCCAGAACCAGAATGGCACGTGGTACTCAGGATTGAGCCTGGGTCCTTGTGCTTGCCGGACAGGTGCTTACACTTCAGAGCTATCTCCCCAGCCTGAGTATCATATTTTGTAGAAAATACAAAACATGGAAATTATGCTTGCATGCCAAATAAACATAGGGAATTACTGTTTTGAACTAACCTCCTGCCTTAGGCTTAAGCAGATCAGAGTAAAAATCAAAATGGGGTCACTCATGCTAAAGATCCATCTCATTAAAAGGAAAGAAACCAGGAAAAAAAATAAGAGAATAGCTGGATACCAACACAAGATGGTTTTAATGTGATATATGTGTCAACTTGAACAGTTCAGAAGTTTAAGTGACTCAGCAGGGAGGCCAGGGTCCTTACTCTTGCCACTATCAGTAAGAGTCCTGAGCCAATGCAGGAGGCTGCAGGGGAGATGGCGTGAGTGCTGCACCAGTCCTGGAGGTAATTGGGGTGCAGCCCTGGAAGTTGGGGAGATAGCCTGCTTACAGTATAAGGGAGGAAGAAAGGCTTGCTCTCTAGCTTGCTTGCTTGTTTTTTAACTATCAGAGATTCGATCAGGGACCTTGTGCTTACAGGGCAGGTGCCTATGCGACTGGCTCTGTCCCTGGCCCCCACTGCCACCTTGTTCCCCTGTGCCTTGCCACCCTGCCTTGGAGCCAGCTGATTATGGAGTGAGACCTCTGCATACCCTGGGCTAAATAAGCCTTTCCTTAATTTTGGGTGTCAGGTATTTTACCTCAGTGATGACAGAAAAGTAATCAAGAAGTGGATGATTAGCCGGGCGTGGTGGCGCAGGCCTGTAATCCCAGCACTTGGGAGGCTGAGGCAGGAGGATTGTTGTGAGTTCGAGACCAGCCTGAGCTACAAAGTGAGCTTAAGACCAGCCTGAACTGCATAGTGAGACCCTGTCTCAAAAAGACAAAAAAAAAAAAAGTGGATGATAATGAAGTTCAGTCTTTTAATTCATATACAGAAGTGACCTAGGCACACACCTTTAATCCTAGCACCCAGGACGCTAAGGCAGAAGGATCCTTGGGAGTTTGAGGCTAGTCTGGGCTACATCATAAGTTCAAGATCACCCTGATCTACACAGTGAGACCTTATCTCAGAAGTGATCTGAAGTAACTTGCCATAACTAATTAGTTACTTTTCTCATTCTGTTTCTCTGTCACAGCTTTATGTATAAGCTTGAAATGATCAAGCTGATTTTGATCTTTCTGTTTCTTTAGACTTTCTCTATAAAATTAACTTGTCAGTTCAGCTCCTTGGCATATTTATTCTATTTAATGGAATTAAGTGTTGCTTGATTCTAAAATGGAAAATAAAGACAATTAAAATCTTTAAATTGGGGGCTGGGGAGATGGTTCAGGGGAATAAGAGCTTCCTTGGCAAGTGCAAGGGTCTGAGTTCAATCCCTGGTTCCACAATAAATAAATACATTTCTTTAAATTATAATTTGGTCTTTTGACAGTAGCATGGCTTTGCTCTTGTTAATTTACCAATTTTTTGTTTATTGAAATTTTGAATTTCCCTGTAAGGGCATGAACAATTTTGGCTATTTTGATGCAGTAAGACTTCCACATTTGGCTAATTCATGTATTAATACTTCAAATCAGGGGCCAGGGAGATGGCTCAGTGGAATAAGCACTTCCGTGGTAAGCGCAAGGGCCTGAGTTCAATACCCATTCAAATCAAACACAAAATAATTTGTAGAAAGAGTTGTACCTAAGGCATTTTTTTTTTTTTTTTTTTTTTGTCTTTTTGAGACAGGGTCTCACTATGCAGTTCAGGCTGGCTTTAAGCTCACTTTGTAGCTCAGGCTGGTCTTGAACTCACAATAATCCTCTTGCCTCATCCTCCCGAGTGCTGGGATTATAGGCATGCGCCACCATGCCGGGCTTCTAAGGCATATTAAATAGCAGGAATTACTTGCTGAGTGCAAAATGATTAAGTTATACTACAAATAATGCTAAAAGTTAGACTTAAATGAACTTTTAAAACACAATGTAAACAATTGTATTGGTTAGGGTTCTACTGGATGTCTTGGTTACTTTTCTCAATGCTGGGACAAATACCTGGCACCCAGAAGTGAGGAAGGAAAGGTTTATTTATCTTGTAGGTTGTGGAGGTTTCAGTCTGTATGTGGCTGGTTCCAGGGCAGAATGGCACATGGCAGATGGCAGCAGTGCATGGCAGTGGAAAACAGCACAGAGCCAAGGCAGGGCAGCAGCTGCAACCCCCTTGCCCCTCCTTACATTTATGTGCAGATTATCTGCCCCAGAGCAAGTGTAGCACTCACACTCATAATCCCAGCATTGGATCATGAACTAATCACAAACTCTAGAGGCTTCCCCAGTGATTGCATGAAACTTTGGAGTGACAACTAGACACAAACCGTAACACTGGCTCTTGTCTGAAATACACAGGGAGGCTACGCATTCTAGGGCAGGGACTGACATAGCAGCCCCAAGACTGAACGGCCTCTCCATCCAGGAAAGTTTTATTCTTGAGGCCTTTAACTGATTGGATAAGCCCTACCCAGATGATCAAAGACTGTTCCTCAAGGTCAGCTGTTTATAGGTTTACAAATACCCTACAGTGATACCTAGATTAGTGTTTAATTGATAAGTGGGTCTTATAGCCCCGTCAAACTGTACCAAGCTAAGCATCACAATAGTATTTAAAGTAATCCAAGCCGGGCGTGGTGGCGCATGCTTGTAATCCCAGCACTCGGGAGGCTGAGGCAGGAGGATTGTTGTGAGTTCGAGACCAGCCTGAGCTACAAAGTGAGCTTAAGGCCAGCCTGAACTGCATAGCGAGACCCTGTCTCAAAAAGACCAAAAAAAAAAAAAAAATAAATAAAGTAATCCAGTTCTTTTTTTTCTGCAGAACTGGGGATTGAACTCAGGCCCTTGCATTTGCCAGACAAGTGCTTATTCTACTGAGCCATCTCCCAGCCTCTTAGTCTCAGTCATATGTCAGGCACAAATGGTGAGCTACTCAGGCATGGTGGCACACATTTGTAATACCAGCACTCTAGGAAGCTGAAGCAGGGAGATCACTGACTAAG
>PVKA01015025.1:0-32552 GCA_004027165.1 Ctenomys sociabilis
TCAAATGTTCAAAAGAGCTCTAGAGACAGAGATCATTAATTCCATTTTTTATTAGAAACTCATCTTTGACTGTTAGGTTTCTCATTAATTTCAAAGATGCTAGAAAGACTGGCAGAGGCTGAGTTGCTAAATGATGGACAAATAATTTTGCTAAACGTGACCAAACGCACATTTACCATGACTTGACTCGTGCCACACCAGGTGGGAGGTGTGATTAGACTCTCTTAAGGGCATTCTCAGGTGGCATAGGTAAAACTAGTGAGAAATTATACAGAGTAAAAACGCATATTGTCATACAGTTTTACTTCCTCTAATTGCTGTAACTCCAGGAACCCTGTACCGTATCTAAACACGCAGGAGTTGCCCTTGTCGATTCCCAAGATGAAAGCATGTTATTCATCTTCATAACCAGAAGTCATTAAAAGAAAGAAATATATGTCATTTTTAGTGCCTAGATTTTCTGCAGATAATCTAAATAACCTTTTCAGAGCAAATTAGCACTAATATACATAGAATTTAAAAATCTTGTATATTCTGTGGAGCTCTCAACTGACCTCGGCAATCGTATGCCATGTAGTTACTCTGTTCCTAACACTGTGAAAATGCTTTAACTTATTCAGGCATGTGCTGTGAAAGCTGCAACAGTGTTTGAATATTTTGTTTCCTAAAAGCTAAATAAAGATGAAAGGAAGAAACATACAGAGAAACAGATTTTTTTTTTAGCTGTAAAACACAGGACATAGTTGTTCCAAATACTCAATTAGCAATCTTATCTCAATTCAATTACAAATTAAGAGTTAAAATTAAAATTAATACAACTAATTATCTTGTCTTTAAGTAAATAATCTTATCTTTTGTGATGGCAGAGAAACAGATACTTTTAAGTGGAGTAGCTATATAATACCTACAGATGAATAGGATTATAATGACACTAATTAAAAAAATAATAAAGCCACTGTACAAAGGCAATAAGACCAAAATATCTCTAGCTTATCTACCAGAATCTCTAAAATCTATCAGTATAAAATCTCACACATTTTTATAGTATCATTACATTTGTTCTGTAAATATTTTCCAGTTTATAACAGGGCATCCTCTGAAGCTGAGCAGAGTTAACAACAATGAGCTACACTGGCAAATATCTGAGGGGGAACTAGTTTTTTTTTTTTTTTTTTCTGTTTCACTTAGAAAAGAAGTAAGAAGAAAATATAAATAAAGCATCTACAGCATAGTTCTAAATTTATTTGAATTTAGAACTACTAAATTAAATATCTACTACCATCTTTCTCCTGTAGGATTAAGAAGAAATTTTTTTTTTTTTTTTCTGTGTTTTTAGGCTAGGGTCTACAGCGTGCTCAGGGTTTCATTACTAGATTGGATTTGTAGTGATTCTCTTGTTTACAGCCTCCCAAGAGCTGGGATTACAGGCATGCGCCACCATGCCCAGTCTCAGTGGCCCTCTTAGTGCAAGCCTGGGGTGGGACGGGTGTGGCAGGCAGGCCCTGGGATCCAAACCCCTGCTCCTTCGTCTGCTTACAGGCTCTTTAATTCACTGAGCTATTTGCCCCCCCCCAAGGAGAAAGATCTTAAGAATCCACTGAAACTGGGAAATTCAATTTAAAATGATTTTACCTTGCAGGATGTGAAAAGGCTTTTTAGAAAATTTTTCCCCTGAAAAATATATAATAAAAAAAACTATGTAACTATAGATGAGCTTTTCAAACTCTCCATTTTTTGACAATTCAGCGGGGTGTATAGGTTTATTGTAAACCTGAAAATATGTACTGCCAATTAGTAGCCTTTGGCCAACATAATTTATTTTGAGGTGCCGTATGCACTTTGCACTGTGAGAGCATATCTTTCTAAACTCGGTATATTGGATTTTATAAATAGATGTATAGCTTGTTCATTTAAATTTGAATTTCAGATAAGAGCAAATATTTTGTGTGTCTGTAAGTATCTCTCATACAATATTTGGGCCATAATTACACTAAAAAGCTGGTAATTCATGTGAGTTGTGAGTTTACATGAGTGTCCTGTGTTTCATCTGAAAGACTCTTTCTGAAACATATTTATTTCCTCCAGCGGTACTGAAGAGAAGACATATGCATCATGCTAATGGAAGAAAAGTGTAGTAGAGGTGATACTAGAAGGTTTGTACCTGTGAAAATTGTTACCTTTGTGCAAGACAGTACCTTACCATTGTAACTTGTATTGGGCCTTCCCTGGTTTTATTCAGGCCACGTTCTTTCCAGGAAAGCTGATAATGTTTTTATATTAATGTTCAAGGCCTAGAATATGAAACACTTTATTATCTCCAGGAGAAAATAACTCATATTATGAATGGAACTTTACAAAATTTGCTGAGGCTGATTTTATGGTCTAAATATGGCTCATCGTAGAGAATGTTGTTTGTTGAAAAGTTGTAAAAAGGTTTTATGTTCTACCACTGTTAGACATACATATCTCTATTTGTTTAGCTATTTCATAGCTATTCATCAAATGTCAACTATACTTAAGTAATATTTACTAAAAAAGAAAACACTGAATGCCTACTTATACACAGGAAAAATGGATATTATTTTTCCTTCACACTTCATAATACAACCAAAATAAAGACTAAATGATAATAAAAGGAAGAATATATTCTGACGATCTACTGCAGAGAATGTTGACTATATTTAATTATGTATTGAATTCCTGAAAATTTCTTATAAAATAAACTTTAAATATCTCATGACAATACAGGCATATGAAATAATAGAGAAAATATTTGATTTTATGAAATCATATTCTATAACGTACACATACATTAAAAATCATACTTTTGTAGCAAATATGGAATAAAACTTTTATTTCTTACTTTTAAGAACATAGTAATACTAAAGTGAATTTTCAGTTGATAAATATGCACAGATTGGCTGGTAAGTTATTTCAGAGGAACTATTTTTAAAAACATTGTATTTATTGTGCGTGCCACTCTTCTACACATTCTAGAATCCTCAGTCAGGGTGGCTAGTCCGGTCTTAATACTTGTATAATTTACAGAAATGGCAAGAAACATTTTAAGAGACTGGGCTGGTGGCACAAGCCTATAATCGCACCACTTGGGAGGCCGATAACAGGAGGATCACTATGAGTCTGATCTGTGTAGTAAGACCATATAGAAAATACATAGGTAAAAATAAAGACAAATATTACAAAAGAAACATTTTAAAATGTCCCTTTTAATATGTGGAAAAACATACCTATGAACACACTGCACCAAAACATTTAGTGCCCACAAACACATTCAAAATGTATTCCTTAAAGTCTGAGGTGGTCAAAGTTGTTCTGAGAATTTATATTACAATTTCTAGTACTATCTTTCAGAAATTCTTCAATGAATTTCTGTGTACAGAAAAAGAATCATACCATGGTTTATTTATCTATCTTGGCTTCTCTCAGTTACACACAGTATATCATGTCTTCACACTGATAATACTAAGTCACATGCTATTTTTCAGAAAAAGTGTTCTGCTACACTTCTTTCTTTGAATGTGTCATTCTTTTACTTGGATTGCTCTTATTCCTCTACAGTTCTTGGTAAAATCAGTTGTCATTTAGATTTGATTTCTGTGTCTTCTTTCTTTTGGAAAAGGCAGAGCCCTGCTCAAGCTCACCCACTCTGTGGTTTCTGTAGCATCCTGTGACTCACTGAGAAGGTCGTTTGTTTTATTTACTTCGAGTGCAGTATGCAGTTCTCCATAACAGCAGAGAATTTACTCGCACTTTGCTGAAACACTCAAGTGAATGTTCAACTAAATATGTGGATGTCATGTATGACTGTGTCCCTAAC
The DNA here is from genome assembly GCA_004027165.1 of Ctenomys sociabilis. Classification (NCBI taxonomy): domain Eukaryota; kingdom Metazoa; phylum Chordata; class Mammalia; order Rodentia; family Ctenomyidae; genus Ctenomys; species Ctenomys sociabilis. Next base: position 3,839 of record PVKA01015025.1, read on the forward strand.
AAAAAGGTACATTTTAAATAAGGCAATTGTTGGGTCATTGATTTATAATCTCTAAGCAAAAACTGTGTGGTATCTAATAAATATTAAATGTTTAAAATTATGTTAGCTAAAATAATATCATATAGAAATAAGGGGATCAATATACTGTATTTTTAATTTACAAATACTAACTTGAAATTCCATAAAAATTAATTAATATTTTATAGACAAAATTTTAAGCAGTATACAAAAATTATTTGGTATACAAGCAACTTCATGATTAACTGATGTTTAAACAACTTAAAATACAACTTTTGCTTATAGAAATAGATTACATGTAACTTTATTTCAGACATTGCAAAAATGCTTTCAATTTTTTAAGCCATCCAGCTATTTTTCCATATGGATTGATGTGATGAACAGGAAAGAAATTGAAGAAACGGAGTAATAAGTGTCCTTGTCCTCTTTTAGCACTGAATTCATTTTTTTCACTTAATTGGTTTAATTCTGACATTTGAATAAGTGATAGCTACATTCCCATGTATCTTGAACTTTCAGAAGGCTGGTATAATGGCATGATAAATGATCACTAAAGCTAGGGAGAAACTGAACCTTCAGAGAGCCCAGCTTTTTTAGTGAGCAAATGTACAAAAAGTAAAAAATCAATAATTAAATGGAAAATGTTTCTCTTCTGTTAAGAAAAATTACATCAATGTGAACATATGTAAGGGTACTTCAGTTAGTTAAGCATTTGAAGATAATATGAAAATGAAATTACATTAATGTAGTTCATTGTCTGAATAAAGAACATGAAATTATATTTTCAAGTTTAGTATAAATGTCTTGATGCTGTTGATATTTTAATTTGAATGGCAATGGAATATCCATCTCTGACAAAACTAAACAATAAAGAGGATATAAATGAACCATTGTTTAGTCAAAAAATATATATCTGTATATACAAATTAGTTAGGTTAGATATATAGCTACTTTCTCTTAGTTCAATGAGAAGGAAGATTTGTACTAATAGTGTTTAGACAAGATACCATGTCTATATCTTGTACTATGAGTAACTACTATGAAGACAATGATATGCAATGTATTAATTATTGTGACTGTCCTATTGATCTGTTTTGAAACTGTAATTACTATTTCTTTCTCAATAAAATTAATTTAAAACTATTTTAATAAGACCAAAGAATATGTGTAGATATGCACATTAAAAATTTAATATTTTGGGTTAATTTTTAATAGTTTCAGAGTTTTAAATTTTTAAGTAAATTTGTACATAAAATATGCTTTAAAATAAATCATTCTTCATGATGTAGAGCTAAACACAAAAAGAGTGGACATCTTTCTGTGATAGGACTATAATCATTTCTATCTCATTTCACATTGTGAAATAGTTCACGTGGAAAATGGGTGGTATTATTCTTTTAAAATTGTAAGACAACTGAAAACACTTACAGTGGAGCCCTTGTTGGTTGTGGGGTCATAAAATGGTCTGCATTTCAATGGTTAGGAAACAGTTTTGAACTTGATTGCTCAGATAGTGCAATGTGATTAAGTAAGGAAGCAGAAATGTATGGCAGCTAGCATGATGGGGCTCAAAACAACACTAAAGTATCCCGTCACAATCTGGAAACCAGTGAGATTCTACCATATTGAGCCACAATCTATTGTTATGCCATAGAAAATCATTCAAATGATGTTGTTCAACTTTAAGTTTTTCTGTACTTTTTAACTTCAAGGCCTAGAGCAAAGTCCATTGGACCCATTTAAAGACAAAGTCTTCCTTACATATCTTTTAGCTGTTGTGAAGATATGTAACTCTAGGCTTGCCATCTAGTGATGAGACAACAATAAGAAAGTTGATGAAGATAAAATGGCACTTTGATATTATAATAATTTAAAAATCACATTGGTGTACACTATAATTCATCGCAATACAGAATCCCTGAATTATCAATGCAAGCCATATAAAGCTTTGCAGTCTATATGATAAAATAATTTAAAAATCGTTCTCATACAATAAAATTTGTTCTACTAAATGAACAAATTTATGTCATCACATTGTTTTATTGTAGAAATTAGCAAAAGTTATTGAATATAGATTTCAAAATCACGTTTGCATAAAATTAACCATTTTCAAATTCTTATCATCTCATTTTTTTAAATCACTAATGTGACTTAGAATATCAAATAAAGAGTTTCTCAGTGCAGGGGTTTAATTATTTGTCTTCAGAAATTTCTGATAGGGCTGGGCGACCAGACAGCTCAGTGGATTAGAGTGCCTGCTTAGGCAGAAGCAGGGAGGGGCTTTGATCCCTGCCATGCCTCTGGGGCACACTGAGACAGTGACTGAGATTGACTGTTGTGGTACCTGTAATCCCAATTCTTGGGAGGCTGAAAACAGGAGGATGACTATGAATTTGATGTGTGAAGCGAGATCCTACAAACCCTGTACTAAAGATATATTTACAAAAAGGAAGAGAGAAATTTCTGATCACTAGAATGTGCAATTTCTAGTTTAGGAGATAAACTATACATAATCATCACTCGATTCTCCCACCTGTGCATAAGGGCTGGGTAAGTACCCCTTTTAGAGAGTTTAGTTTCATTTTTAGGCAAAAACATGGCCCTATCTATAAACTGAAAACTTAATTACTTTAATTGCATTTTAATTTTTGTCTAAAATCTATGTCACTAATCTCATAAGTTTTTAGTGTATCCTTTATATTGGATCTAATTTTGATATATTTTATTCTGTTTAACGCTTTCAATTGTAAAATTAGTGAAGATTCAATGAAATACTTTTTATGAAGCAAAAGAATCACATTTGATCAAATTTATTTATGTGTATGAATATCAATTAGAAATAATTCACTTTGAAAAAAACTGAATTACAAACAATTCATAAAACACAGAAGAAATAAATAAGGTTTGACAATGTCTACTTTGTGAAAACAGCCACTCTACCTGACACCCCAATAACACACCTCAGTCTAACTATTGGGAACATGTGCCTAATTGACTGCCAGTCATCTGATTGTTTCTTTATTTTTTTAACCTTTTTTTTTTTTTGTATTTTAGTACTGGGTCTACAGGGTGTATAGGGTCTCACTACGTAGATCGTAGATCGGACTCTCAGTGATCCGCCTGTGTCGAACCTCCCAAGAGCTGGGATTATAGGTGCCTGCCACCACTCCCTGTCTCAGTCACCTCCTCAGCACACCCTGGGGCTGGGAGCAGCACTTCATACTGCCCATCAAACCACGGATGCCGTGTCTGCCTAAGAAGGCTCTTTAATCTGCTGAACTATTTGGCTGGCCCATCCATTTATTTGTGACTGTGAACAATCAATTGAGAGAACTCACTACCTTTGGACCAGCCACCATCCATTTATTTCTAAATCTCTCTATAAAAAAAATTATTGTATATGTTGCAGGTTTAATATATGACACTCAAAGAATTTATATAGTATACTACAAAATGCATTCAGTGTAATAAATTACACTATTATTTTTCACATCTCACCTAGTTAATTTCACTATTTTTATAGACAAAAACACATAAATGCAGTTTATTTAAAAATTGCAGATACAATGTTATTATTTTGTCTTCATATTGAATATTAGATCTCTACATCCTTGCTGTTTTGTATCCTACTCCCTGTGCCTCATCAGTTCATGCATGACACCTATCCTGTGTTGTACTCTCCACTTCCATAGTCCACACTGGGACAGACAGAATCTCCTCTAATCTTTAGGAACTAAAGATTGTGATCAAACAATAGAAGAAATTCTAGTGTTAGTTTAAAAATGAATAAAACTTTTCGTACTTTTGTACAATAAGAAGAAATAGAGAGGTTCAGATTTTTTCAAATATATAGACTGTCATCATATTTTTCAAGGTTCGTTATGTTTTCTCATTAGTATTTGCTTAGGCAGCTGATGTCAATTACACTGTGTCTCCAGGGCTGGGGAAATAGCTCAGTGGTCTAAGAGCCTGCCTAGAAACATTAGGACCCAGAGTGGTGCTAATGTACCATGCTGGCCACTGAAACCCAGGCATTAGCGGACTGCCCTTAAAAACACATGCAGTGGCCTACATTTGTAATCCCAGTGCTGTGGAGGCTGAGATAGGAAGACCACTATGAGTCGGAGCTGTGTAGAGACACCAAATAAAATAAATAAGTTAATAAAATATTACACTGTGTCTCTATCTAAAAGCTATGATGAAATCCTCTAATACTTCTCTTTGTGTGAACCTGCTGGGGAAAAAGGTCCTTACAGAAGGAACCAACTTAAACTGATGCTCCTTGAATGGACTCGAATCAAATATCACTTAAAGGAAAAATTTGGAAACAGAAACAGACAAACAGAAAGAAAAGAGCATGTGAAGATACAAGGCCATTTAATGAGAGATAAGAACTAATGAGCCACGGAACTAAAGATTGAGATCAAACTGCAGAAACTTCAAGTGAAGAGGTTAAAAAAAGTCTATGCCCTGCTATATGGAAGACAGAATCATGTTAACTTCTGACTTCTAAGGATCTCAGATATTAGTACTTTTTATGGAATCTCTGGGAAAAAAATAACAAAAACTAATATATTCCAGTATATTTCCTCTTTAACTTTTATAATTAAAATACAAGGCTTATGCAGGGATACAGTGACAATCTTTAATCATTACATTGAAAAATGTAGCAATAAATGCTAAACTGGTCTTCCAAAAAAATAAATTTTGAAAATGCTGAAAAGTAAATATGGAGTTTGTTACAATGTGACATACTATTTTGAGTTATACCTAATTCACAAGTATAAAGTGACAAATCACATTTTGAAGTGGGTTTAAGTAACACACTCACTCAAAGCAACTTCCTTGACTTCTCTGCAATTTCACACATAAAATATTATACATGATAATATAGGAAACTAATGTATAAGAATCCTTTAAGTCATTGATAATATTATCAATATCTAAAAAAATTTTAACACTAGTATATTTTTTGAGAAACTAAGAGTTTGAAAATAAAGCAAAAATATTTAAGGAAATAAATCTAAAAGTTAATATTTAAGGAAATTTGTCATGTTGTCTTTGTTAACTCAGTGTCAAAAAAATTTCTGTTTATTTGATATAACCTCATTCAGCACATTGCGTGGTCCATATATATGAGGGAAAATCACAATGATAGGTGACAGAAACCCCTCAAAAGGCAGGGTCGCTATTCTCTTCTTAGGTAATGTGAACTTTAAGACAAAAATGATACAAAAAACAAAGGAGAGAACTAGGAGAAAAAAATAAAAAAGAAGCAGTAACAATCATAAGTATGCATCAAGTAGGGGAGCACCTTCCTATCAAAGACAAATATTAAATGGCACGAAAAAATCAAATAAGCAACAACACAACTCTAACATGGTGCCATAGTACCGAACAGTTGCACAAGGGGAGATCAACTTGGTAAAACTCAGCAAAGAAATATCAGAACTGAACCAAACCTGTGAACAAATGGGTTTAGTAGATACTTATAGAGTGTTCAACCCAACAACATCAAAATGCACATTCTTCTGAGTGGCACATGGGACATTCTCTAAAATGGACCATGCTAAAGTAAATGAAAAAAGATTGAAATTATCCCACATTCATTATTTGACCATAGTAAAATGAAAATATAAATTATAATAAAAGAAATTTTAAAAGTTCCATGAACACATGACAATTAAATAGCAACCTCCTGTACAAATTAGGGGTCACAGAAGAAATCAAAGAAGAAATAAAACAATATTAAAAATCAAACAAAAATGTAAATACGATTGATTGGAACCTGTGGGACACAAGGAAAGCAGTGATAAGAGAGAAATTTGCAGCAGTGAACTATTATATCAGAAAATAGAACAGGCACAAAAATAAGCTAGTGCCACATCTCAAGGTTCTAGAAAAAAAAAAAGAAAAGAAAAAGAGCAAACCAAGCTCAAAGCCCAACAAAGGCAGATAATTACAAATATCAGTACAGAAATTAATACAATGGAGACAAAGAAACAATACAAAGCATTTAATAAATTGAAGAGTTCATTGTCTGAAAAAAAATATACAAAATTGATAAACCTTTAGTCAATTTTATCCAAAAAGGAAATAAAACACTCACATTAATTAAATGAGGAATGATACTGGTGATAGCATTACAGATCCTGTGGAAATTCAGAAGGTCATCAATACCTACTTGGAAAATCTTTACTTTCTTAGGATGGAAAACATAGAAGAAATGGACAGAATTGTACAAATGTATGAATTACAATTAAGAAAACAATTAAGAAAGATTAAGAAAACTTAAAAATTCTGAATTATTCTTGGTCAGGCAGGAAGATAGCTCAGTGGCATAAGCACCTGCTTGAGAATCACAAGGTCCCGAGTTTCATACCCAGTACCGCGGGGGGGGGGGGGGCGGAACATAAGAAAACTGGCCAACAAAGTAAAATTCAGGTTCTGATGGACTTATTGCTGAATTATTGAATAAATTAAGAAAAAGATCTAATGCAAAGCTCGTCAAATGCATCAATGAAATTGAAAGGGAAGGAACTCTTCCTAATACCTGGAGTAAAGTATTATCGTGATACAAAAACAGAGAAAGCCTCAACAAAAGAGAGAAGCATAGGCCAATGTGCATAACAAAGACGGATGCGTTCAGCTTGCCCTATCTGACTCAGTTGTTTTTAGTTGTTGCTGTACATTTCTATTTGTATTTCTTCTTTTCACTTCTTATACTAGGGAGACTATACGATATATGCACATGTGTGTCTGTTTTCTTTCACTTACGAGTATATGCTCAAGTGGCATCCACTTCAATATAAATGCTTCAAGTTTATCATTCTTAATAGCTGAGTAGTACCCCATTATGTAGAAATACCATATCTTTTTCAACCATTCCTCATGTGATGTACATCTTTGTAGTTTCTAAGACTTTGCTATCACAAATTGTGCTGCTATAAACATAGGTACACATATATCACTATGATATAATGTTTTCAGTTCCTCTGGGAAAATTCCCAGTAGGGGGATAGCCAGCTTGAATGGGATTTCTAGTCCTACTCTTTTGAGGAGTTCACACCGACCTCATATGCTACAGGGTACTAATCAGCTTTTCTTCTAGATGGTTAACAACCTATGTTCACAGATCAAAATTGGAGAAATAGAAGAGCTGCAAGGCCAGCCAACATTTTGGCCCTAGCCTTTCAACGTCAGTGAAGACTAAGGACATAGGAGAACCTATACTGCAACATCATGAAATTCAGTTGCGCTCAAAATTTTCTGAACAAGGAGATTATGGAGTCACAGAAAAAAGAGATCATTGTTCTATAGTGTGCCTTGGAAGAGTCACATCGAGAGAAAACTTTTTCTCAGGCTCTCACAGAGAGCAAACTGGTCAAGCATTGTCCGTGACTAATCCCCATGGATGATACAGACAAAGGATCTACAGAATAAGGTACAGGATTACAAGATAAACCCTGAGGGGACTTCACTGAGCTCATTAGAAATAAAAACCACATGTTTTGGTATGTAGGTTTTGCTCTATCTAGGTCTTAACCACCCAGCAGAAAAGTGTAAAAATAAGGTATACAATGTGGGGCCATAATAGTAAGTTGAGCTGTAAATGGCTATGGTCGACAACTTCTCCAGATAACTCTGATGTGTGTATATGGACAGTACAGTTGGGATAGATACGCCATGCTTCTACATAATTCTATGAGAGGCAAGACTTGTACTAATGGTGGTTGGACAGGATATTATGTTGGCTTCAAGTACTATGGACAACCACTAGGAAAATAACAAGGTAGAAATAGTAATTATTGAATCTTTGATATTCAGGTATAAAAATAATATATGTAAGCAGCTACACTCTCTTAATTTACTCATATGAGACATCTGCTATAAAAATGTCTGCAAGTATAATATCATATATGCACCTTGTATGATACCAAAATATTATGAAAACAGTTTGCAATGTATTAGTTTATCAAATCTGTCCTGTTAAGGTGTCTTAAAAACTGTCTCATTGATATTTGTACTTCAATAAAATAAAAAAAACAAATACATATGCATAAGTCCTCAATAAAATACTAGCAAACAGAATGCTGTAAATCATCAAAGATATTATACATCATGACCAAGTGGGATTTCACCACAGGAATACAGGGACAGTTCAACATATGCAAATCAATAATGCTAGTACATCATATTAACAGAGCCAAATACAAAAATCACATGATCATCTCAATAGGTGCACAAAAAGCTTTAGACAAAGTCCTTTACTTATTCATGATAAAAATCCTACAGAAAATCAAAGTAGATGGTCTTTACCTCAATCTAATAAAAGTCACCTACAATAAAACCACAGTGGATATCATGCTAAATGGCCAAAGCTGAAAGCTTTCTTACTAAAATTAGAAACAAGACAAGGATATCTATTATCACTGCTTACATTCAGTGTAGTTCTGGAAAACTTAGCCAGAACAATTAGACAAACGAGAAAAATGAAAGGAATAAGACTAGGAAGGGAAGAAGTTAAAATTATCATTCTTTGCAGATTCCACAGTACTCCACATAGAAGGTTAAAAATATTAGACCCAAATGCTCCTAGAGTTAAGAAGCAAATTTAGTGGTATAGCTAGACAAAAAGCAACACAAAAATCAATACTATTCCTACAAACTCTCTAACAAACTCTAACAACAAACTCTATAAGAGAGAGATTAAAGAAACAGCATGTTTCACAATAGTGTCTGAAAAACTAAAATACTTAGAAATCAATACAATAAAATAAATAAAATATCTACACATTGAAAATTATAGTACTTTGAAGAAGTATAATGAAGAAGATCTCAGATAAATAGAAAGATACTCTTATCATGAATAGAAAGAGTCAGCACTGTGAACAACAGTCATAACCCAAAACTATTTTGCAAAGTCAATACCATCCCCTTCAAGGTAATATTAACATACCTCACAGAACTAGAGAACACATTCCTAAATTCATCTGTGAACAAAAGTGGGATAGCTAGAAAAGGCAATCCTGGGCAATAAAGGCAAAGCCGGAGGCATCACAGTTATACTACTTGAAATTATACTATAAACTTACTGTGACAAAATCGGCATAGTACTAGATAAAAAACACATCTGAGGACCAATGGAATAGATTAAATGCTGACACAACTATAATGAGAGTCCACCACCTGACCTTTGACAAAGCAGTCAAACATGTTCTGTGGGAGAAATACAGCTTCTTTTATTAAGGTGATGGAAAAGTTGATTTTCTATGTGCTGAAGATAAAAATTAGTCCTATTGCCATAACCATGACCTAAATTAAATTCAGGATGGAAGAGATATCTAAGTATTACAATAGAAATACTAAATCTGCTGGAATAAAAAGTAGGTATAAATCTTGAAGACATACTGACAGGCAGAGAGTTGATCAACAAAACCCACATTTCATGGGAAGAACTTCAAAGAATCAACAACAGTGATATTGTGAAAGTGTTCGCCCATCAAAAGAAAGCATGAACATGAAAAGATTTTTTTTTGTGGAATCAGGGATTGAACTCAGGCCTTTGCACTTGCCAAGGAATCACTTATTCTACTGAGCCTTCTTCCTGGCCTGACAGATTAAAAAGAAAATATACAGAGTGGAAAATCTTTTAGCCCACTCTCCTCAGACAAAGGACTTTCATCTAGAACACAAAAGAACTGAAAAAAATCAGGCCCCCAAATTTCAAAGACCCATTCCAAATATAGACATCTGAGATAAACACAAACTTCTCGTATACATAAAAATTAATGGCAAATAAATATATGAAAAAATGTTCAACACCATTTTACTTCTTTTATGACCATGTATCTTTAACTTATTCTTCAGTTGATGCGCTCTTGGGTTGTTACTAAATTTAGTGAGGATAAATTATTGAATGACTAATTCTAAAATTAGTCATTCAATAAATACAAATTAAAACAACGCTAAGATTCCATTGCACTCTAGAACGAATGGCTATAATTAAAAAAAAATCAATGAATGACTAATGCTGGCAGGGTTGAAGGGAAAAGGAACACTTCTCCACTGTTGGTGGAAATGTAGACTGGTGTAGTCACTGAAGAAATGAATGTGGAGATTCCTTCAAAAACTAGGATTATGGGTTCCCTTTGAACCAGCAAATCTTCTGAGTATTCTCCAAGAAGAATTGAAAACATCATATTATACAACAATGTTTGTGCACTTATATTTCTAGTATATCAATTTGTGATAGACAAATTTAGAAACAACCCAACAGCTTGAAATTATACTATAAACCTACTGTGACAAAATCAGCATAGTACTAGATAAAAAACACATCTGAGGACCAATGGAATAGATTAGATGCTGACACAACTATGAGAGTCCACCACCTGACCTTTGACAAAGCAGTCAAACATGTTCTGTGGGAGAAATACAGCTTCTTTTATTAAGGTGATGGAAAAGTTGATTTTCTATGTGCTGAAGATAAAAATTAGTCCTATTGCCATAACCATGACCTAAATTAAATTCCTCATCAACTGAGGAATGGGTTAATGATATATGGTCATAAAAGGAGTAAAATCTTGAGACTTCTATAGGAAATAGATGCAAATAGAGATCATAGTCATAGGTGAAATAAATCAGATTCATGTGTATAAAGAATACACTGTCACACTAGTGCAATAAACTTAAAAAATAAACATTCAAAGTACATGACAGATATTGCAAAAGGAAAAAAAGTGCTCAAAAGGAAAGAAAGTATTAATTTCTATTCACTGGAAGGATGGTGTTTGTTTATACTGTTTCATCACATTTGTATGCCTGTATCATGCAATCTATGCAACTAGTTTGAAGATAACAATATATACTATAGCCATTATGAATTTTGTATTGTTTTAAAATTTTTTATAATTGCTTGCATTGTTTGTCTCTTTAAAATAATACATAAATGCAAATAAATGAAGTATATTTAATCTTACTTGTTTAAAAATTACGGTTTTAAAGTTTACAGTTAGAAAATTTTATCAAAATATATAATTACTAAAAACTTAGGATTTCTGACTTTTCATAATCTGTTTACCTCTTTCATTTGAAGTAAACAGAACCAAATAACTGAGTTTTATATTTCTAAATATCACATAGTAGACATAAAATTTAAATGAGTATAATATTTAATCTGAGTCACTTCAGCAAAGTTCTTAGAAATTTTATTAAAATAAGAATTTAATATTGAATCATACTTGTAAGATCTGTTATGGTATTTGTTAAATTCTGTTACAATTACACTCAGAGTGAAATTCCAGAGTCAAAAATGTGTAATGTGAACAGAAATCTTGAATTTAATGCTACAAATTATTTTGTTTTACATTGTTGTATGCCATCATACCATATAGAGAATAGGCATGAAACAGTGAAATATGTGAATCTTAAACTCAATGCATTCCTCTAGAAACAATGCTCTTCTTATAAATATAATAGTTTTATTTTTAAGCATATTTCTGGTTATTATATTATGTGAAGAGAGATTGGTACTTGAGAAAAGAACTTGTGAATACTAGATTAAGCAATTTGATGAGCATATGCGGCTCTGCTATGACCAAAGTTGTTTTCAGTAGTTAAACAGTGTAACAGATTATTACAAAATATCTCTTTACTTTGGTATGCAATATACTACTGATTGAAGGCTGCATTTCCTTTAGTGCACTGCTATGTGTACTGTTCTTCTGCTTTTGACTTATTTCCTTCAAAGGATTTTCTCCAAGGCTTTTACACTCTTCTGATATCTTGGAATTATCAAAACATCAACAGGGGATATATACAACCATGGTTATTAATCAAACTAATATCCTTGGACACAATTGTAATGAAAATTAATTTGAGCAACAGCATTGACAGACAAAAAATAAACAAAATGAAAAAATAATAAACAGATCAAACTCTTGTAGCTTGTAAGTGAATTATAATTTCATTTGAAACAATTGTCTCTTTAAAATAATACATAAATGCAACCATAAATGCAAATAAATGAAGTATATTTAATCTTACTTGTTTAAAAATTTAAAAGCAAGTAAGTTAATTATAATTTCATTTGAAACAATTCTCTTTGCAAGTCCAAAAAGTTTTTCATTCTTATATTGAAAAGTTGTTATTTTTAAGGTATGATTCAATGGTGAGAAATGGACCGGATTTTTTTTAATCTATAAGCAAACATATTTAACAATGTTCTAGAAATAAAATTGCTTTCAATGTTGTTAGCAACAGTATTTACTAATCATCCTATTTCTGAAGATTTTCTTTATTTTAACATTAGTGTCACACTAAAATAAAAAATTTGCATTTGGAATATTGTACACCTACAAGTTTTTAAAATTTATATCTAATGAAATACAGAGCACTGAAACTATTCTACATTTTCTCAAAATAAACATCATCATAGATTTTCTTAGCTGCTCCAAATTGATTTCAGATTGTTTCATGAATAATAAAATTGACATACTAATTGACAGGAGCCAGTAAAAATATATATTTCTCTTGCAATATGCCTCAAAATGAAAGAAGGTATGCTTTTCTAGAGCAAAGTTATTGCAAAGCATGTAAAGTAGTTTAAACAACACATTTTGGATAAATAAAGCAACATTTTTATTGACCAGTAATAGGATAGCAGGAAAGTTGTAGTGGCCTTAGCAGAATGGATTTTCTGTCTTATATTTTTCTTGAAAAAACACAGGCTGGGCAAATGAGGACTCAGGGCTCTTATTACCACCCCAAGTAGTGTCCCAACACAGGTCTGCATTCTGAAGTTGATTGATTAGACTGCTGTTGCCTGCTTTCTCTTAAGATTTCAAGACTCTTTACAGAGAATTTTAAACATACATAAACCCATGCTATAAAAATGAATGTGAACAATTCATTTGGAAACTTACAAAGAAAAATAAAGAGTAATGGAAAGAAGTATACAATACAAACAAAGAAGAATGGACAGTCCAGACCCCATACATGATGATTCATAAGTTAGTCACTCAAAGATCGTGTTTCATTTTTTGTGAGAATATTTTCTTTACCAAATACATTCAATTACTACACTAATAATAATATATGTTACCTGTGGGCAAACGGATGCTTTTCTCCTTGGGTCAAAAACACAGCTTTTGTTGTCCTTTTCATGTGATGGAGCATCATATATGCTTTAATATATCAGTAATAAGAGGCTTGCAATCTATACGGTACCATTGTCTTCCTTCTCCAACTCCACTTAATTCCTTTTCATAAATTTATTGAGAGCCTAGTTTCTTACACTTTGGTTTTCAAAACTGACTGACATAATCAAATTAAAGTTGTTTTTACTATCAATATCCAAGTAGTATATCCTGAAATGATGCTTCAATAAGCTAGGAGTTAGATAGAGAGAATAATTTTTGTTTTTGTTTGCGATCTAGACATTTTCTGAATCTCTCTAAGTGATTCTAATTGGCACTAAGGCTCAGAACTACTCATGCCACGTGGAAATTCAGTGTGCTCTCAAAAATTCCGATGAGGGTCAGTGATGCCAGGTACAAGGCCTCTGAAAAATCAAATATTTTGAGCATGGCTTATTATAATATTAATAATAATTACTACATTGTAACTTTCTTATTAATATCAAGCAACAAGAAAATGGCTCATGTACTTTTTAAGACATATGTTCACTTATCATATTACTGCAAAATCTAACTCCTCACTATAGCGTACAAGGTATATTGATGTTAAACCTCTTATTTGCTGTGTATCTGGTGTTCTGCATTAAATTTAACTGACATTTGTTTTCAATGGAATATTCACATAATCAAGATGAATTGGCATGATATCATTTTTATAATGGAATTTAATTTATAATAAGTGATTCAAATTGTGATTAAAAGCTTTGTTAGTTATAAATTGATGGTAAGGGCAGAGACTATGTGATCTGGATTTCTGTTCTATGAAGAATAATGACTGGTAGATAGATAAATGTGCTCTTTTGCTTCCTTGGGAAAATGCCTTATGAACTAAATGTTATTACTGAGGCAAGCTGCAGCAATAAGATGTGACCTTAAAGCAATGAAGCAGACAGAGTTGAGAAAATAAAGACAAGTTTATGTAATTGTGATATACGATGTTTGAAAATATATTTTTAGCTGAAAGCTTCTTTTCCTGACAAAGAGAATACAAACAATAAATACATAGAAAAATTTGCAGTACTTAAAACCTACAAAATATAAGATTACAAAATAAAGACAGCTGTTTGAAGTACTGAGTCTTTGAATTTTAGATACAACTTGGGTGTGAAACTGCTTAATAATATATGCAAACTTAAGTCAAGCAACTCTTTTGAATGTTTAATTACCTCATCAATAAATGGTATGAAAGTAAAAGAAAAAAACAATGCAATTATGTACAAAAAGTGTTAATATGTCAAGATAGGATGGTTGCTTTCTAAAATCTTTTCATAAAATTTAACTTTTCAGTGCTCACAGCAGTGCCCTGAGATAGGGATTAATATCATCTCTCCTTTAAAGATGAGGAAACAGAGTTCATTTACTAAAATTCACAAAACAATGACTGCATGGCACAATCTAAACTCAATCTTGCCAAATTCCATTTCTAAATATTATATGAGCCTGTCTCTCACAGCAATATGTATGAATGATTTGCATGTGCTAAATTTTCACCTAAGTATGTTTTTTCATGGGTATCATTTCTAAATTACATTGGTGGACTGATTTAAAAATGTAATAAATGATGTAGCATTATAAACGTTCCATGGCTTTTCCATTTTAGATCGTTTCTCATCTTGATGAGTTTCAAAACTTGTTTTAGACATAAAAGGATCACTTAGAATACTTTCACATTATTCCTCAATCTCCCTAAATGTCACCTAGGATCTTCTTGGCTTAGAAGTGAATTAACTGAATTAATGATATTAGTATCTCACTTGCAGTACAGGCAATAGGTAAAGTGTTGCTTTTAGGACCTATGTGATAGCTCAGCAAACTAAGTGCCTGATTTTGTAAGAGGAGAGACTGGGAACCCACTGGCCCACAACTAGGCAGGCTGAGCCAGCCAACAAGTCCAGGTGTGGTGGTGCACACCTGTAATCCCAGTGCTGCAGAGGTTGAAAACAGGATCACTACGAGTCCCAGCTGTGCAGTTGGACCCTGTACCAAATACATTAAAAAAATTTAAAAAACGAAATTTACAGAAAGTTCTGTTTTTCATAATCCTCAAATAGTGAATTGCAAACAAAAGTGCACATTTGAACTTGCAGTAAGGTGTACTATAAGTGTAAAATCTGAAATTTCATGAAGTTGTATTGCTAAAGTCTATGTCATGCTGTAGCAAGGAGTTGGTTTTTATTTTGACATTGTAGCTGACATAGAGGTTAGAATGCCATAAAATGGTAGTCTACAGGTTTTATTTATTTACTTATGTATTTGGCACAGGGTTGCACTACACTATCTTGCTGGCCTTCTACAGGATTTTTATAAATAGCTGTCATCATCTATTAAAAGTAAGAGCTGAATTACACATTCATTAATCTAATTTTTTCATTTCACTAAAAAGAATACTACAACCCAACTATAACACTAAACTTCACTCTGACCAAAAGATCAGATCTCTTCAGAATTAGTTCTGTGATTCAAAGAAAATTCCTTCTGTATTGCAGTCTATTGCCCTTGCACACATGCTATACTTTTGTGTGACATCTAACACTAATTTGAAGCATTTCTTTGTTACTTAGCTATACTGAGAGATGAAATGTGATGTTTATAAGCATTTATTAGACATTAATAAAATTGAAAGTATATCAAGATGAAAATATATAAGAAAATAAAAACATGAAATTATTAGTAGTGATATATATAAAAGTTTCTTCCTACACACACATTAGGTATATGTTATTTGTATAATAAAACAAAAGGAAGAAAGAAACATATTTTAAGTGCCAAATTTTAATAAATTAAGAGTGCTATTCAAGAAGTAAATGTGATAATTTAATATGCTAAAATATGTGTATATTGACTTTCTTGTTGGGCATTCATAAGAATGACAAAATAATTTCATGCAGACTGACAAGATAACTCAGCCAATTAAATTGGCTGCTTAGGCAAGCTTAGGTAAGTGCAGGGACTGCTGGTCAATCCCTGGCACCACATGCCATGCTAGCCCTGCTCTCAGAGCAGGCTGAGACAGCCAGAGTCCGACCATACTGGTATATGGTAAAATACAAAAAAAAAAAAAAAAAAAAAAAAAAAAAAAAATATATATATATATATATATATATATATATATATATATATATATATATATATATATATATATATATATACCAGAGCTGGGGAAGCTGAAACCAGGAGAAACATGAATCCAAGCTGCATAGTGATACCCTGAAGCAACAAAATACATTAAAAAAACTTTATATATTAAGATTCTCTTAAAGTTATTTATGAGTTACATTAAGTAATACTGCTCTGCCATAGAGAAGGAGACATTTGAGTCATTTGTAGGAAAATGGATATAAATTCAGGCCATATATTTAGTGAATTAAGTCAGACACAAGCTGGTTTCTCTTACATGAGAAACTCAATATATAAATGAAGATAAAA
The DNA here is from genome assembly GCA_004027165.1 of Ctenomys sociabilis. NCBI lineage: Eukaryota > Metazoa > Chordata > Mammalia > Rodentia > Ctenomyidae > Ctenomys > Ctenomys sociabilis. Next base: position 20,482 of record PVKA01015025.1, read on the forward strand.
GTAAAAAAGTGACAAAAAGTCATGGTATTATAGGATGGAAAATGTATCCAAAGCTGTTCTTTGATTTAGTGTGACCATCTTTCAAGTTTTGCAAGATTTTTGGCTCATTAGTCTGTTTGCTTACCTGAATGTGTGATATTTAAATTTATAAGAATTTTAAGATAAATGAATAAATAAATGTAATGCTAGCAAAAAGGCAAAGTAGAGGGGAACGGGAACATAAAAAGAACAGAGATACATTTTGTATATGTACAAATTCACTACAATAAATGTTATCACTATGATTGTAAACATTTACTAATAAATACACAAAACTTTAGAAGTTTAAATATGAACATCTTTAATTTTTTTAGAAATGTATTTTGGGCTGGTCAAATAGCTCAGCAGATTAAAGCACATTCAAGCAAGACAGGGGCCAGGGGTTCCATCCTCGGGCCTGCTGGCCCCACCCCCGGGGTGCGCTGAGACAGCCATTGAGACTAGGCATGGTGGTGCGCATCTGTAATCCCAGCTCTTGGGAGGCTGTAAACAGGCAGATCATAACAAGTCTGATCTAGTAGTGAGACCTTAACACCCCTTCCCTAAAATAAAAAAAAATAAAAATAAAAATAAAAAAATATATGTATATATAAATACTGATTCATATTATCAAGTATATGGTAGCAATTTTAAAAGCAAATATATTATATGAGAATATATAATATATAAGAATGTAATTATATAAAATATATAATATATATTGTAAAATTAATATAGCTTAAAAGCCTCACAACATATGCCCAGTTTGAAGTTTCATCTATGATTATAAGAGAGAAAGTAGGAAATAATGGAAGTATTTTTCGTCTTGTTAATATCAATTACTGAAAGATTTTAGGAATTTACATCTGAAAATTAGTTTTAAAGCACTATTTCCCAACCCACACATATGGTGATGAGATGGAACGCAGGACTTCCTCACCTTTCACACGTCTCGCTCCTCAGTCTCCTCTCTTTTGCTTGGTTTCTATTATTATACCTCTTCATGACCTTATACATTTATTTTTATGTTCTCTATGTATCAATATATAAAAACTGTGTTTCCTAAAAAATTATGATGAGATTTAGTGAAAAATCCATGCCCACAAGTTAAAAGTAACTGAAAATCATTATGTAGTTAATTGTATAATATAAAATAGGGTAGAAACTGTATATACTGCATGATAAAATCAAATGAAAGTTAAATTCAGTGAATATTCTGGGACATGTGAAAAGTAACAGGAACTGAGCATGTCATTCCTATAATTTGGAGATAAATATAAACTTTATGTTCTAGCAAAATAACTTTTAGACTGGGCATGGTGGTGCATGCCTGTAATCCCAGTGCTTGGGAGGCTGAAAACAGTAGGCTTACCGTGAGTCCAGTCTGTACAGTGAGACCCAGTATACCTGACACTAAACACAGAAAAAAAATTTAAACAATGTTGCACAAAAGAAAATAGCTTGATAGTAACTTAAGTTAGATTTTAGAGTACAAGATTTATGGATAAGAGTAATGAAGAAAATTGTGAGGGGCATGAAAATGAATTTGAACATGTTATCCACCTGTACCAACCTCCCATAGGGAATGTAATAATTATATACTGCAAAATCTACTAAATAAAATTAAATAAAAAGTAAAATACAGCAGGAAAACATAAACATGAACTTATTTCTTTGTGGCACTGATTTTTAACACAGAATCATAGCATAAATAACTCAAGTTATAATGAAAATAAAAGGGTTGATCATTGCAGATTTATAAAATCAGATTAAAGCAGAAATAAAATTCAGTGAGTATGAAATAAAACTCAAATAGGTAGAATACATAGCTGTTATATTTCTCATTTGAAATGCATAATCATCTTGTTTACCTCATTTTGTATTACGGTTTTCAGCTATTCATGTATTGCTTTTTTGGTGATAACAGTTAGCTTTACTCCCCCAAACATACAAAAATAAGTTTAGTTATTTTACCATGTGAACTATATTTGTTAAGGACTAAAACAAGAAAATAGACAAAGCTACTAGCCAGTATAGTTTTGGTCCTGCCTATTGTTCAGTAGAGCCCTATTTTACTCTCCTTAAGCATTCTTAACTTACATAATACAGTTGTATGGGACCAAATTTAAGTTAAATACCAATAAAAAGCTTAATTAATAGTAAATGATGATTCATGTAAGTATTACACCTGACTAAATATTATAAATATAAGTAATAGATATGTACAGATCACAAGGCCTGTACATGTGTTTCATATATATGGAATACTTGTAATGGTGAGGAGCTAAGCAAAGTGACTCATTATAATCTCGAAGTAATGTAATATTTGGAGCCATTGCCTTGGTATTATAACATAGATGGCTGGGTCAAAAGTTATGTTCACAGTTGCTAATGGCTTCCACATGTAGACAGCCAGATTTCCAGTACCATTTGTTAAAGTGGCTTTCTTCCAAAAAGCATTTTTGGCCTCTTTGTCAAGGATAAAATGGCTGAGTGTGTTCACAGAGGCATCTGCATCTTCTAGTCTACTCCACTGATCCTCAGGTCTATTTTGTTGCAAGTACCATGCTGATTTTATCACAGTAGCTTTTTTTAATTTATTTTTTATTTTATTGAAGTACAAATATCAATCAGACAGTTTTACTACACCTTAACAAGACAGATTCAATAAAATTAATACATTGCAAACTGTTTTCATACTGTTTTGGTATTGTACAAGTTGCATACATGATATTATACTTGCAGACATTATTATAGCAGATGTCACTTATCAGTAAATTAAGAGTGTAGCTGTTTACTTATTTTTTATACCTGAATTATATCAAAACTTCAATAATTATTTTCCTAGTGGATGACCATAGTACTTGAAGCCGACATAATATCCTGTCCAATCACCATTAGTGCTGATCTTGCCTCTCATAGGATTATGTAGAAGCACAGCATTATCTATCCCAACTGTACTGTCTATTCACACACATCTTGAGTTTTTCTTTCTATAACCCTTCCTTTGTCTACACTTGTCAAAGGTGGGCACTCCATTGTCATTCAACTATCTTAGGTGCTTGAACTCGACACCACAATCGAACACAGTCCAGTATTCCACAACAATAGTGAGTTATTCAAAGGAGCTGTCGACCATAGCCATTTACAGCTCAGCTTAATATTATGGCCCCGCGATGTATACTTCATTTTTACACTTTTCTGCTGGATGGTTAAGACCTAGATAGATCAAGACTTATACACCAACACATGAACTTTATGTTTCTTATGTGGTCAGTGAAGTTCCCTCAGAGTTTATCTTGTAGTCCTGTACATTATTCTGTAGATCCTTTGTTTGTGTCATCCATGTGGATGAGTCATGGCTAATGCTTAACCAGTTTGCTCACTGTGAGAGGCTGAGAGAACGTTTCCCCATGTGACTCTCCCCAGGCACACTATAGAACTTCAATCTCTTTCTTCTGTGGCTCCATAATCTCCTTGTTCAGAAAATAAATCCCATTCAAGCCTGCTATTCCCCTACTGGGAATTTTCCCAAAGGATCTGAAAACATTGTATCATACTGATATATGTGTACCTATGTTTATAGCAGTGCAATGTGTGATAGCAAAATCTTGGAAACAACCAAGATGTCCATCACACGAGGAATGGTTGAAAAAGATGTTGTATTTCTATATAATGGAGTATTACTCCACTGTTAAGAATGATAAGCTTGAAGCATTTATAACTGAAGTGGATGCCTTTGAACATGTACTCATAAATGAAATAAACCAGACACACATGTGTAAATATCATATAGTCTCCCTAGTATAACAAGCGAAAAGCAGAAATACAAAAGAAAACGTACAACAAGTAAAATCAATTGAGTCAGATAAGGCAAAGTGAATGGCATATGCTGCAGGATACTAATCAGCTTTTCTTCTGGATGGTTAACAACCTAAGTTCACAAGTCAGAGTTGGAGAAATAGAAGAGCCACAAGGCCAGCCAATATTTTGGCTCTAGCCTTTCAAGGTCAGTGAAGACTCAGGACGTAGGAGAACCTGTACTGCAACATTATCACAGTAGCTTTGTAGTATAATTTCAAGTCAAGACTTGTAATGTGCCCTCCTGCCTTATCTTAGTTGCCCAGGATTGCCTTTCTTATTCTTGGTCTTTTCTGGTTCTTATTTTTCCATTTCTGAAATCCTCTACAATCTCTTTTTTCAGAGTACTATAGTTTTCCTTGAAAAGATCTGAATAACCATTTTGTATCTGTATATTCAAAATAGGACAGATACACAGCTACATTCTCTTAAGTCAATGAATAGAAAATTTGTTCTAGTAGTGCTTGTGGACAAGTTATTGTGTCTGCATCTTGTACAATGAGTAACCACTCAGACAACAATATGCAATGTGTTAATTATTGAAACTGTCCTATTAAAACAATAAATAAATATCAACACAAAAAAAGCAAAACAAAACAAAAAACAGAATTTCCAATGCCATGTAAAATTTGGAAACCACTTCTTTCACAGATTTAAATTGCACAATACCCAAGAAACAATGAATGCCCCTTCAGCTCAAATATAAGTAGAATAGAAAAATATCATTGATTAAATATTTTTTTTGTTTTAAATGTTTTATCATATATATAACTCCCATTATTTCATTGAACGCATTCATTGAAAATTTTAATGCTAAATTATCAATTTGTGTATTAGCTAAAATATCATTAAATTGTACTCTAGCTTAAATGACAACTTATTGTATATATTTATGCAGTATAATTTGATTCTGTAATGAATGTGTACATGGTGTGGTTCCCAAAAAGGCTATTAGGCATATTCATCTTTGTGGTAAGAACATTTCAAATCCATTCTTGTGATTTTTAGTATACATTTTTTTACAATGGTTAAAACATCATACTCTTACTAAAATCTCCCTTTCATCAATCCATAAACCCATATATATCTGTTTCTCCATGGATATTGAAATAATTCTCACAAAGGTCAAGATGGAAATAAGCAAACTACATAAAAGTCCTGTAATAATCATTAAATGAATGGAGCAAATGTGATTTGCATTAAAAAATGAACATGATTTAGCCTTCAAATGGGAGTAATTTTTATCATTTGTAACAAATCAGTAAATTCTGAGGATGTTATCTGAAGTGCAATATTCAAGAACAACAGCAAAGCAATCCTGAGTGATCTTATTTTATGTCGAATCTAAAATAGTTTAACTGCTGAAGTATTCAAACTAAAAAGAAATCTATTTTTTGTCATAGAGGAAGCAAATACAGAATAAGTTCTCTTGACTGTTTTATCTACAAATGTATCCAACTAACAAAAATATAATACACATCACTATACAAAAATGCAAAGTGCAGGGGCTGCAGAAAGAGCTCGTCATCTAAGGGCCTGCATGGCAAGCGCAAGAACCCTGTTTGGATCCCCGGTACCTCATGCCATGCTATTCCAGCCCTGGACCATCAAGCCGGCCACAAAAAGTGGACATGGCGATGCATGCCTGTAGTCCCAGTGCTGTGAAGGCTGAAACGGGAAAATTGCTATGAGTCTGAGCTGCATAGTGACACTATGCACCAAATTCATAAATTAAAAAATGCAAAATGCTTGACAAATATTTAGAAAAGAAATGTGTCCATTATCAGCGAATCACAACATTTTGTGTTTTCTGTGATTAGTTAGGATCCACCTAATTCTATTTTATGGTCTTCCTTTGAAAACTAGCATTCAAAATATATATCTATTCTTACTTTTGAATTATTATAAGGGTGCAATAAATGAAACTTGAAAAGTGAGATGATGATGTAGAAAGTAAATCTATCACCATATTAGCCTATTCTGACCTATCTAGCCAATTAACTTTGGATATCTATAAGACCATGATTTGCATATCTTTCCCTGAAATTCAGTGAATTGCCCTAACTTCTTTGTTAAGGAATTTTTTTTAAAATTATGGTTAAAATATCTTAAATTAAATTTTGGGAGTCAATTTTACCTCTTGAAGGAAGTTACAACATATATGATACATATAAGATACCATACATACATACATACATACATACATACGTTGTACATGATGTATAATATATGTATTATATATTCGCTCTTTACAATTGTTACATTTACCTTATTAGTAAAAATGATAATCTTCAGAGTCTACATTTCAACTCTGGATTATTTTTAGCACAGTGATTATCCTCATCAGTAGTTTCAATAAATATTACAAGTACTAAAAACATGCTGTTACTGTTTGCTAAAATAATATGACATTTATATAAATTTGAAAATGTAAGTGCAACTTACAACCCTTTCTTCCATTGTGTTTCACTTCTAATAGTCTTGAGATTTATTTTTGTCATGCTCTAAGTTGGCTTTTCACTTTAAAACTCCACAAAAGGGACTCATTAAAAGGTCTTCTAGTAACAGCTGTTAGGAAATGAGCCTCAGAACTGCAGGTAGGACCAGACCGATTTTTCACTGCCTGTTGTTTCCTTGGCAGTCAATCTATTTCCCGTCGTTACATTTAGATGTTCTAGTTTATTCCAGAACTTAATGAAAATAATTTTCCTTTCCCTTTTTCTTATTCAATAAAATATATAATAATTTCATTTTACTTTTTGAACTACTATAGAAACAATTTTTTGAGTTATTGTAGATTTTTATTTTATGTATTTTAGCCTTAGTTGGTAATTAACGGTATTCTCATGCCCCTAAAAATTGAATAATAAGCACTGTGCTAAATGTTGGAGTAAGTACGAAATTTTAGAAAGCATAAGGCAAGTTGTTCGTCCTTAACATATTTAAATTAGGACATTTCATAATTTTAAATTCTTTTACATTTTCATTAAATTTAATGGATGATTTATGTGATAGAAATATCTATGTAAAATGATAAATCAGTGGTCAATATAAAAGAAAAGATTAACAGGAGAGGCCTTGCATATTCTTTTGCATATCCTTCATCAATTTTCACTGTATATGAAAAGAAAACATTATTGTCTTGGTTCCTTTCTTATTTGCTGGGAAAATAATAATACTTGATACCAACAAATTAAAGAAGGAAAGGTTTATCATGTCTTACATTTTGTAGAGGTTTCAGCCTGTCGTTTGCTGGCCCCAAGACAGCCTGGGAAGGGCCATGGCAGAGGAGAACCCACTCATAGCAGTGCAGGCCAGCAGAGAGGGCAGGAAGGAGAGAAATCAGAGAAAGATACACGCTTGTGGATCGCACCCCCAGTGACCTGGCCCTTCCAACCAGATTTTGCCTCTGCACATCATATAGTCTAATCCCATCAGTAGGCTAATCCAAAGAAAGCTATTATACATGTAATCCAATCACCTCCCAAAATCCAGGTGCAAGCCCGTGAGCATTTGGGGACATTTTATTTTATCTTATTTTTATTTTTTGTATTTTATGGAAAGGGTCTACAGCGTGTTCAAGGTCTCACTACTGCATTGGAATGGTAGCGATCCACCTGCTTACAGCCTCTCAAGAGCTGGAATTGCAGGCGCACACCACCACAACCAGTCTCAATCACCATCTCAGGGTGTGTCAGGGCAGGCCTAGGTACCCAACCCCAGCCTCTGTGCCTGCTTGCAGGTGCTTTAATTCGCTGAGCTATTTGGCAAGCCCTTGTGAACATGTTAGATACAAATCATAAAAACATATTTTTGTGGAAAAATTAAAGAATAATTTAAATAAATGCACATTTTTCCAAATGTCTTTTAGCAAATATCAGCTATTATGAAATCAATTAAGTAGCGTATTCTACATGGATAGAATATATCTTAAGGATGATCATTTAAAATGAACATCTCTTACAGGAATTCAAAAGCTTAAGACGGAAAAGTGGAAGTCATTATCTAGACAGATGTTACAAAATTTTCATATTTTTAAATATCTAGTGTAATAAGACTTTAAATAAAAACAGGAATAAGCATATTTCCAAATTGGATAATAGATGTCTAAAATAAACTTCTGATTAAAATCATGCTTTAGTAAGAAATACTGTAGCCATTTTATTTAAGGACTAACTAATAAAATTTTCACCAGTATTATTATTATCATCATACTCAGCAGTTTTACTAATTCATAAACTAGTACAAGTAAAATTCTCTAAGTATTTTAGTCGTATATGTCAGTTCACTTAGACAATTAAATTGATACAACTTTTATATGAATCTGTAATCAAACTATGAACTCCATAAAGATCATGACAGCTTAAAAAATTATGGGGAGTGTTCTTTTTATATTGTAAAATTAATAAATTTACATAGCAAAGTACAAAATTATAGCATTGAGATCAATGTTAGTGGAAACTTTAAATGGATGAATAAGTAAAATTTGAAGAAATTAATTAATATGTGTGTGACCTATGGCTTAGAACTGTAATGTCTATCAAATGCTCTGTTCAGAGCCAGGGCTCTTTGAAGGTGACTGGCTCAGTTGCACACTATATTTATCTGTAGACTGATTCACTGGTGAGTTCTTAAGGCCATGTGCTGGGGCGAGATGGAGGCTGGTTCGAGGAGGCAAGTCCCATTCCTTGAGTGTGTATCTCCTTCTTGCTCCTCTCTCTGTCTGCCTCCTGACTCCTAAAGGTAAGCAGCATTCCTGGGCCCTGTCTTTGCCCTCTGACTTTTCTGTCTTGCAGTCAGCTGACTATAGCCTGACTCCTCTGATATCACAAGCCAAAAGTAGCCTCTTCTTCAGTTACGGTATTGTATGTTGTGTCTCGGTGAGAGGAACTATTGTGATATATTGGGAATTCTCATGCCACACAGCCAACATGAAATGAGAGGTAAAGGGATAAAATTATCAAACAAAATACTATAGTTAGTATTCTATTACTTTAACTCTCATTTCATGTATATTCAATTTTTTGGAAGTTTTGATTTTAAGCCATCTTATAGAACTAAAATTGTCATTTTTATTTAAAAATTAAAAAAGGTAAAACTAACAATAACAGTAAGACTTGGGTATAAATCAATGAGAGCATATTCTTAGCATGTGCAAGACCCTGTGTTCAAACTCAAGTGCCAAAAGCATAACAATAGCAATAAATACAGTGATAAAAATAACAACATTTATTTTTCTAAAACTAAGTGAAAATTTTGCTAGTTAAAAACATCATATAAAAGTGTTAGATAGTATATAATCTTGGATGAAATCTCTTCTTTACACCCAACATAGTGCTCTTTCACACCTTTCTCATTTAATGTCTAGTTCATGCTTTCTTAATTGTTTTCTAAAATATATATTTAAAATTAATTTATCATGTTAGTATCATAGTATTTTCTATCAGTTGTCTTGTACCATGTCAAAAGATGGATTAAGAGACATCTTGCAGACTAAAGAAGCACATTTCCATGTCTCTGTGGGAGTGAGGGGAAACCTTTTAGATTATATATTTATAATTGCATAATTTATTCTAATTATCCAATTATTTCAATTCCGATGAAGTAAGAAGGGAAGATCTTTCAGGATCATCAGTCTCCGATTCTGTAAGCCTGCCCAATAAGTTCACTCCAACTAATGCAGAATGTAAATTCAATTGATTTCCCTGTGAAATAATTGAAATATTTAAAATATGAGTCTTCTCTTTAAAAAATATTTCATGTCTTTCTATAGGTTATAATTACGATGGATTTGTCACTGTGTTTTATTGTGTTTATAAATATATGGGTCAATGTGTATAGGAGTAAATACGTGCCTGTTTACATGTGTATGTATACATGACACGCACACACAAGAACACATGGTCATGCACACTTCTACATTCACTTGCATTATGTACACAAATGTATGCATATAAAGATGTGTGTATTTGTGTTCATTTGTATGGATTTGTGTGAGTGCTGTTATCTGAGAACATGCAGCTAATTTTTTTTTTCCTTAAATCACATGTCAATTTCACTTACATACTGTGATTTGCATTTCTGAAGTACTTGGAGCTCAGCCTACATTTATCCTGGAAAGCAAATCTAGTTTAGACAGCTGAAATCTCAGTAATTATTACATCATTTTTTGTATAATTAACTCAAATTACTGCTAAGCATCAACTCTGCTACTACCACTATTCTATTTTATATGGTGAATTTTATAAAGTTCTAGGAGGAAAATTACTTCAAAACTTTGTGAACTTCAAATTTCCTTGCTCTAATGAGTACCTAGTACAATTTATTCTAGTATTTTAGTGTGTTCCAGTGACTTTTCAATACTTGAGTCATCTCATGGCATTCATTATGGATTTTCTCTTTAGCTTTATGTTCGCACTATTCTGGAATGGATATCCATAAATGGTTATGGATGTCATTACCATTTTCAAATTTAACTGTATTTTCAACATTTCACATAATAAGGCTTCAAAATATGTTTAATTATGATAAACATGGAATTTGTGTATATGCAAAATTTATGTGAAACTTGAATGTGTTTTACTTATACAGAATTCACTTTAAAATCATATTTCGTGATATATAATAGAACAAACAATGGTTTAATGAATTATTGTTATAGTTACCAGTAAATTACTTTTGAAATTAATAGTTTACAAAGTCTATTAGATGTTTGCACATGTAAATATAAAGCACTTCCTCTTTTCCTCATAAATTGGCTCAAATTACTATGATTTATTAGAAAATGTACAAAAGTATTTAGGCCAAGTTTTATTAGAATAGAGCTTAAGATGTTACTGACTGAGAGCACTGTGAAAGGGGCCTGAAAAGGTTTTAAAATTAACCAACTGGCTTTCTGCGTTTGCTTATGAGTCTGTCTCAGGCCTAGGGCCCTTGTCCAGGGATGGGACACAGATTTATAGGGAGTATAAATGAATCACTGGGCCTGGTTGCAAATTACAGTGGCCTGTGAGCCCAAGATGACTCCAAACACACAATAGAGCCATAGCTGAGAATGGCTGGCTCTAAACCCAGCTAAGTATGTGTAGTTTGCAGCTGCAGGCTTCTCGCTTCTGTGCTTACTGTCAACCTGAAGATAAGACAGTCTCCTAATTCGTGTAATTTACTTGAGGAAGTCTTTGTATTGACTCTGAAGTCCTGCTCAGGTTTCTACACTTATTTCAGTGTCTCCTTCCTCTGAGAACTAACTAAATTGGGGCTACCCAGAGAAGCTCTTTGTCTCAGTCTACAGAGAATCTTGGATTTTGACACAAAGTTTTGAGGCTTCTGAAGCCCAAAAATCCTACCACTTGTCTCTTTTTGTTACGTGACAGATCAGTCCGTGACATATTACTTCTTAATGTGTATTGTCCAACAGTTTATTGCTATTACTCTACTCTGACATGTAAACAACAGGAATTTATACTCTTGGGAATTTTTAAATATACAATATAGGCATAGTGTGTACAGCAGAACTCGGCAACATACTTGAGCTATATCACATTTTATACCTGCTAATAAAGATTTTCTCATTATTTTCTCACATTATTTCCTGGTAATCACCATTTTGTTACTAGGATTTTTAAGTTTTATGTTACTTTGATGCAGAATTTCAGGGTATAATTGATTTATCTTGATGTTTTATGCTCAGCAAATTATTATTTTTATGCTATCTCCATATTACATTGCATCTTTTTTTATTTTTAGGGAAGCTCTACAGGGCGTTCAGGTTCTCACTACTAGATCGAACTCATAGTGATCCACCTGTTTACAGCCTCCCAAGTGCTGGGATTACAGGCACGTGCCACTATGCCCAGTCTCAGTTGCCATCTCAGCATTCCCTGGGGGCAGGATGAGCATGGCAGGCCCTGGGATCGGACCTCCAGCTCCTGAGCCTGCTTGCAGGAGCTTTAATCCATTGAACTTTTTGGCTGGCCCTCCATTACATCTCAGTCTGTGTAATTTTAACAAAGTGTTTGATAGGCCCTTCCCTCTTAATTTTCTTATGTATCCTCAGAGAGACACAACATAGGCATAGTATGCACTTTTCAGTTGACAATCTTCATTCTGACTAAATATATTTAGTTAGCATAATTTTTGACTAGGTATTTTTAAATAATTGATGCCTTGTTTTTCATTTCTGTAACTATTTC
>PVKA01015025.1:32652-51124 GCA_004027165.1 Ctenomys sociabilis
GAACTTACAACAATCCTCCTGACTCAGCCTCCCGAGTGCTGGGATTATAGACATGCACCACCATACCCGGCTAAATTATGTAGTTTTAACTTTTTTATTTTTTCTTTTCCTGTAAACATAAATTTTGAGTTATAAATTTGCTCAATATTTTTATTGAATTTGGGAGAAGATATTTCTTTACTTTTATTAATTTGTGTTCTTGCAACTATTTGAAACTACAATTCTTATTTTTTGCTATCTTTTTATAGAGAAATGACTACCCATTAATAATATTGTCACTTGAAAATTTCAGCGATCATTTGTAAGAGTGAAATTTAAGTTTCTTTTTACCTGTATGTTAACTTTGATGATTAATTCAAGAATACATCCTTGACATTTAATACAATAGTAGCACTGTGCACCATTATCGCTTCAATGTAGTGCATTATGCAGGTTGCTGACAATTCCATGTTTTTAGCATGGGCTTCTGTGAAATTAAAATTATTTTCTTTCATAGAAAACTGTTTTCAAAAGCAAAGAAAGTTATTGTGACTCACAATCACATAATTTAAATGCTTATTCAGAATTTCCAAATTTATATCAGATGCATTTGATTCATATTTGTATAGATTTAAAAATAATCTTGACATTGTATAATCCCCGAAAAGCACTTTTCAACAGAATCTGGAATTTGGCCCTGGAGAGCTCTTATTATGAATTTCTGAGTTGACAGAGGTATTGCTTTTTTTCTCCATTTATCTTTGTTCACTAACATTTGAATTGTTTATTAATGTATTTGTAGTATTATTTATTCTCTAATTCTTGTCATGTTCTGTGGTTCTATTCTATCCACTTCATTAAATGAAAATTCTTTCCATTGGTCTTTTTCATGTTAAAGGTGAATCTTGCACATTACTGGATATTTCAAGTTGTGTACACTGGGGATATGGAGTGGGAGCCAGAGTGGCACGAGCCTGACACAGTAGAAAGGACAGATGACCACAGGACAGGATTTCCATACAAAATAATTCTCAAGCTTTGGAAGTTTGAATCCCTTTCTCCTATCTGTATTCAGGTTTTTTGTTTTGTTTTGTTTTGTTTTGTTTTTGGTACCAGGGATTGGATATTGCACTTGCCAGGCAGGTGCTTATGCCACTGAGCTATATCCCCAACTTATTCTCTGTGTTCTGTTTGGGTCAGTTATCAGATTTTCCTTCCTCATGTGATTTTATACTATTTTTATAAAGATATGTATCAAATTTGATGAAAGATATATTTGTTCTGAGATTGTGCCCAAGAAACCCCTTCACCAGGACTGGAAATCCAGGCCAAGACTAGAAGTGTGCTGATGGGTTCCATCATACTGCAGAAGAATACCTAATAATGGTCTTCTAAGATGCTTAATCCATTAATGTATAGCTAAGATGACCCCTGATATAATAAAATCTTGCTTATTTGCACACTATGCTAAATATTGTGTTCAACAAATAATTTGTACATGATCACATTGCTCTTTTGGCATTAAAAAAAAATCAAGTAACCTCTCAATAGACTGAGTCAACAGAGCTAGAATTACATTTTCTATGAAATGTAAAACAAAAGAATATTGTTTAATTTTGGAGAATATTTGTACAACATAAATGTCTTATAATTATTCCAAGAAAGTGAAATAAGAGAAATTCCAAATAGTGGACAATAGATACAAGCCTCTATCATCCCCTAAGAAAAGTTATCAAAAGTAAACCTGCACAAATAAGTTTCTCTTTCTTTTTTTTGTTGGAGTATTTTAGGATATGGGCCTACAGGTTACTCAGGATCTTGCTAATAGATTCAGAATCTTGTTTACTGCCTAGCCATGTGCCACCAGGCCCGGTCTCAATTGCCTTCTCAGTGTGCTTTGGGGGTAGGGGTGGCACAGCAGGCCTAGGGATAGAACTACCAGCACTTGTACCTGCATGCAGGTGCTTTAATCATTTGAGCTATTTGGCTGGCCCTAACAAATTAGTCTCAGAAATTAAAAAAAAAAAAAAAAAAAAAAAAAAAAAAAAAAAAAAAAAAAAAAAAAAAAAAAAAAAAAAAACTCTAAAATTCCTGTGGGGCTTCACAGTATCCAATATGACAAAAGAAACCTTGAGTAAGAACAAAAATCTTAGAGGGAGTTCCTAATTAATGGTACTAGAATCAAAACTGACTCTAAGAGGCAAGAGGCATAAGCGTCTGCCTGGGAAATGTAAGGTCCTGAGTTCAATCCATAGTAACAAAAACAAAAGAAAAACCCTGCCACATCAAACAACAAGAACAGAAAACTCATTAAACATCACATTATAATCAATGGAATTTCAATAAATGTAAAAAGTTAGACTCTCATTGAACATCATGTACAAAAATCAACTTACAAATGCTTTAAATATTTAAACATTAAAATCTAAAAGTAAAAAACTCCTAGAAAAGATACAAGAATTTTCTTTAAATTTGTCTTTTGGACACAATCTAAACACATGGACCACAAAATCAAAAAAAGAAAATGAGGTTACATCACAGTGAGATGTACAACAAAGGAAAAAAATCAACAAAATAAAGAAATATCTATACAATGATAAAAATATTTGCAAATTTATACAAACTGTTTAAGGGATTCTGATAACATTATAGAAAAAAATTCCAGTTTAAAACTGGTCAAAACATAAATAGAAATTTCTAAGAGGAAGACACTAAAATAGCTTTGGGTAATGAATAAATGCTCATTTACAGTAAGCATCAGATAAATTAAATTTAAACTGCAATCACAGATGAGAATGGTCGATATGAGAAAGACAACAGTTATGTGTTATATAGTAGATTAAAGGGAACTGCTTTATTTTTTAACCTAAAATAATTAACACACTTGGAAATAAACGACCAACAGGAGACTTATGCTCCACAGATTTTCTACCTCTTAGGTGCAATTTATGTCAAAGAATTTGAAGCAATGTTTGTATTTTTCTGCTTTTGTAAAAGGTATTCTGTTCTTTATTTATATTCCAGTAGTTGCTAATGTAAAAAATTGTATTGATTTTTATGAGTTTATTTTGTATTTTCCTACTTGACTGAGTTTATTAAATTTATACCTTTTTGCTATCTTTAAGACAATGTGAACCATAAAGAGAAAATTTTACAAGAGGTTTCTAATCAAGATTTTACATGAAATTTATAACACTAAGTAAAAATTTCTATTTTATAATTTATTAATAAATTTTTGTGAAATATTTATGCTCAGTTCTTCCTTATAATATACACACACAAACCTCTTGCTAGTGACTTTATCTGGTGTTTACATCTTATTGATTTTTTTTTCTCCAGGTGTATCAAAAGATAAATGATTTGATTATTTCAGGTTTATTTCCTTTTTTTCATTTATGCATTTCATACATGTTCTCACTATGTCGCTTGGACACAGTGCTCATAGTGATCCTCCTGTTTTCAACCTCTCCAACAATGGGATTATAGGTGTGCGCCACCATGCCTAGGCTTGGTCACCAGCTCAGTGTGTCCCAGGGACAGGGCTGGCATGGCATGCAGGACTAGGTATTGAACCATGGTCCCTGCACTTGCCAAAGCAGGTGATTAATCTGCTGAGCTATCTTTCCAGCCTTTACTGCATGTTTCTAATTTTTCATTATTAGCTTATGGTTTGAGCGAAAGTAAGCTAAAAGAAAAGCTTAAAATAACTTATTTTTGACAGCTTTCATCTTGTTTTATAGCAACAAATTTATTTTCCATAATTTTTAATACATTTCCATACTTTTCATTGGGTGTCTTGAAACTGCTAATTCAAAATGTAGATAAACAGGCACAACACTATATTCAACAGGTATAGAATATATTGATACTATATAAATAAACAGATACTAAGTTAAGTGTTGAAGGGCTGGTGAGATAGCTCAACAGACTAAGTGCCTACTTAGGCAAGCGCAAGAACTGGGGTTTGATTCCTGGCACCACCTGCTGGACCAGTCCTGCCCCCAGACATGACGAGCCAGCCACAAAGACCAGAGGTGGTGGCTCATGCCTGTAATCCAGTGCTGAGGAGGCTGAGAACAGGAGGATCACTATGAGTCTGAGCTCCATGGTGATACCCTGTATGAAATATATTAAAATAAAATAAAATAATTAAATGTTAAAATATTTCCAAATTTGGAAAAATTCCATAATTTTTAAAGATTTTAAAGGAAAATGAAATAAACACTGTCCATAAAAACACAGATATTAGGCCAGGAGATATCTCAGTGGAAGAAGAAGAAAGAAGAAGAAGAAGAAGAAGAAGAAGAAGAAGAAGAAGAAGAAGAAGAAGAAGAAGAAGAAGAAGAAGAACAAGGAGGAGGAGGAAGACGAGGAGGAAGACGAGGAGGAAGACGAGGAGGACGAGGAGGACAAAAAGAACTAGACAAATGTTAAAAATGGTGTCAAGAACTTATATTTACTGAAGGTAGATCAACACTCTCCCTGTGGATTAAGAGAGGACTTGTGTCAGGCTCACAGTGGTTGAAAAGAAGTACACGCAGCACCTCGGGATTGGGCCCTGAAGCAGCCACTCTGCAGCCAAAAAAGAGAAGCAAAAGCAAATACAAAAATGACAGAAACTGGGTAACATAGGACAATGCATATGTTGCATATTTTCAAAAAATGAATAGCTAATTAACAATGGTAGTATTATTTTCTGTTTTTATCATCAACTCTGTTGCTCAGTTGAACAGATAGTTATAGAAGATTGGGGAAATATTAGAATATCAGTGCTTGCTTTCAAGAAATCTTATTTTTCCCCTTTTTTGTTTGTTGTAATTTATTTTAAAGAGATTATAATAAATTTGGCCCTGAAAATTTAAAGACCTGGTTCAAAAATCAGCATGAGAGATGAATATACATACTTCTCAGAGAAAGAAATACAAACAGCAAAAAGATAGAGGAAAAAATGTTCTGCAGCACTGGCCATTGGAGAAATACAATTTTTTTTCTTTTTGAGCAGAACCGGGGATTGAACCTGGGCCCTTGCGCTTGCCAGGGAAGGATTTATTCCACTAAACCATCTCCTTGGCCCTGAGAAGTATTTTCCTGAGAAATATAAATTAAAACAATATTAAGATACCATTTCACCTCAGAAAGAATGGCTATCATAAAAAAATCAACTAATAACAAATGCTGGACAGGCTGTTGGGAAAAAGCAGTCCTTCTCCAATGCTGGGGGAAATGTAGACTAGTACAACCACTATGGAAATCAGTGTGAAGACGCCTCAAAAAACTAGCACTGGAAATAACATTCAGCCCAGGTATTTCCTTTCAGAGTATTTTCCCAAAAGAGCTGAAAGTATCATAGTGGTATAGGTGCACCCATGTTCATAGCAGCACAATTTTTTATAGCCAAATCTCAGAAAAGACCAAAATACACATCACTTAAGCAATGGATGAAAATGATGTGGTGTTTCTAAACACAGCCAAAACTCAAACGCTTTATTGGTAAGTGGATGCAACTAAAGGCAACACTCATCAGTGAAATAATACAGCCCATATGTGTAAATATCAAGTTGTCTCCCTAGTGTAAGAACCTGAAAGAATAAATAAAACTTAAAATGTATAACAGATAAAGTAAAATGGAAAGAAACTGAACTTAAGAATTAAATAGCAAAGATAGGAGATAGGAAAAAAAGGATGACTGAGATGATTATACTTATAATTTCCATCATTTTTTAAAATAGTAGTTGATGTTTAGAATTTTCACCTTGACTAACTCTGTATGCTGATATCTGCAATCCAAACAACTGCATCAAGGACAGCAATGTGTAGTACAAAAATCTATGGTTGAATGCGTCTCATCTTGGGCTTCTAAATGAATACCGTCCCGAATGGCCTGCTTGGTTTTGCACCAGATGTTAATGAAGAACGGAAGAAAGCACTTTTCCATTGGTCCGGATACAGGGTTTGGGAACTATATTTTGCACATGAGCTCTCTCCCATGACTAACCTGATCAACAGGTCATGCACACTAGCCTAAGAAGTTTTGTCTCACCCTACCCTTACCTTATTTCCCCTAAAAAGCATAAGGCTTCACGTGATACTGAGGGAGCAGAGCTCTCTATCTTCACAGAGCTACTTCAAGCTGAAAGGGGCTGATCCTAACTACTTGTAATTATGCTCACTCAAGCTACCTTGGGATATTAGGTCCACCAGTTGGGTTAAGAAAAAACATCAGAAGTCAAGGAGAAAAGAGTTACCTATTTGTCAAGAATTGTGGATTTACCAAATAGTGGGAGAAATCCCAGTAAATTGTCAGGAAAGTCACAGGCAGAAGTCGGAATTATCCCATAAAGCCTTAAATGGATAAACTTTATTGTGATTTTGAAGAAACAGATGCCAAATATGAGGAGGCACAATGCACAATATATCCTGGTTTATCTTAAAAGGAAGACTGTGATGGATCCTGCAAATAAGGCATTCTTTTTCATTGCAATTACATAGGAGACATTCTCTAAAGAGTTTTATTTGATGCTTCCTATGGAGCAGAAAACATAGCAATAAAAGAATAATAGTTAAACTACCAAGAGCCTCAGAATCATAGCTCTAGAAAGATTCTTATTATGCATCCAGTTAAAAGCCAGAGCACTGATACTGCTGCCCACTGAGGTGGTGGTAGATTAGGAGTAATTAGTGACCTTATTTATCTGCATCCAGAGTATTGCTAGAGTCTTTCTTCTTAAAGAGGAGCCTCTGATCTTCCAGAGGTTCACACTAGTAGCTTTCTTCTTTTGAGTAGTTCTTTCCCTCGGACGGCTCAGGTGGGGCTGACTTTATCCTAGAAATGTCAGTCCAACTATCTCTTCCATCTTTCATGCAGTGAGTGTGAAAAAGATCCTTGACAAGGAATCCTTCAATTTTGATTTTAAAAGATCTGCAGGAGTCTCTTCTTTCCATGTTTTAATGAAAGCTTTGTGTTCAGTGCAGATACTAGGTAGTTTCAATGGAATGATTTTTGCTACCATGTAGTTGGAAAATCTGTTATATTTTTCTGAGATTAGCAAGATACTGTAAGACTCTTCCACCTTCTGGGCTCACTTCCATAATCAGAATATAAAAAAGTCCTCCAATATAGTATCTCAAATAGACTCATATTTAGCCTGATTTTGTGCATGTTTCAAATCCTCATTGGAGTTATTGAGAATAATCAAAGCGAAGACTCAGAAATCAAAGTTCGGTTAGTTTTTCTTAGGGTCTAGGTGGCTGCTTCAGTCTTCCTGGAGAACTAAGGTCTCTATATAATATGGACATAATATTTTGTTACTAAAGTCTTTGTCACACCTGTAGTTATTGAGAGATAAAAGATGCACTTTCATTTTGAAATGATTAGGTAGTCCATACTTGGAGATGATTTCTTTGAAAAACAACGTGACTACCTCTACAGCTTTTTCTGGAAGCACAGGCCAGGGCTTGATCCAATCACTAATCTGTAAATGTGGCAATTAGGATTTCTTTAAATCAGCCATGTGATGGCATTCGGGTAAAGTCTAATTGTTAAGCTTGTTTATGATATCCTAGCCTCTGTCATGATAAAAGTGGTGGTCTGCTATTTCCAGGATTATTATAGATACAGATTTGGAAAGCTTTGAGGAACCTTTCAGGTTGTCTCTGGTAATTGCAGTCCTGTGAATTGTTTTTTTGTCTTTTTGAGACAGAGTCTCACTATGCAGTTCAGCCTGGCCTTGAGCTCACTTTGTAGCTCAGGCTGGTCTCAAACTCACAACAATCCTCCTGCCTCAGCCTCCCAAGTGCTGGGATTACAGGCATGCAACACCCCCCCCCGGCAATCCTGTGAAAATTTAAATAACCATTTCCAATTCAGCATTCTTTCTCACATAGAAATAATCAAAAAGTTTTTATAGCTTTTCAATGTATTCCTTGAAGAAGGATCAGATTATTTTCCAAATATCACCAAAGGTTCCTTTTAATCCCCCTTGTACTAAGGACCATTAATTTTTCTTGTAATACTGACTGGTTCTAATAGTCCCAGAGGAACTGTGAACTAGGGTAGCATCATCATCGGCTATAAATTTGCCTCCTTCACCTTCACATCAGCCTTTTGGTTTCCCAGAGAGAAATCAAACGCCTCTATCTGATATTCCCTGCAATGAATGACTGTGACCTGCATAGAAAATAGGTTGCTTATAAGAGTTATAAGGATTTCTTGCTTTACATTATACACAGTTGTTTACTAGTAACCAAATCCCTTTTACCAATATTATTACATGAATGTGTACCATCACAAAGGCATATTTGAAATGTAAAATATTCAGCTTTTGTTTTTTCTTAATATCAATACTTAAGTCCTTCTTCAGTCCTTTCAAAGCAAAGGTATTTCATTCAGTGAACCACATCTCCCTAGGCTCTTGGAAGGAAAGAACAGGGAAGGAACATGATTGTAGAGTCATGAGAAATTACCTATTCACCTGTTCAAAAATTTGCTACCTTTTGAGACTGTAGACAACAGTGATGCAAGACTAAGGGTCTGCAAGTCTCTCTGATAACAGGGTATTTGGTAAAGTCATTTCTCTACCAACCACAAGAAACTTTTTGCATTAAGAATAGCCCTAACCTGATGGGGAGTTAGGACTTCAAGTGTTTGTTCCAAAATTAGTTTTTTAGTTTCTTCTGCAATACAGCTGTAGCTACAATTGCCCTCCCAGGTATTTTATTATACACTGTAGCAGGATCCACCTGTTCCATAATTAGAGCATAAAAGCCTTTTGGAATTCCAGTGGATAAACTACTTTTTCTGGGCTTTGCCATAATAAGAGAAGCACCACCACTTTTACTTGTAAATCTCTTCCTAGTAAGTGGGTAGGGCTCCATGGGATAATTAAAATGTATGGTTAAACACTGGGCCTTCAAATTAACAAGTCAGGGCAGTTGTAGCAAGCCTCTAACAGGGTACATCTCTTTCCAGATTGTAGATTCAGATCTCAAAGAACGTTTTCCAGCAAAGGATGTTAAAACAGAGTAAGTTAATTTTGTATCTGAAAGGAAGGGGGTCTGCCTACCCATAGTCCCTAGCATTTTCTGGAGTTTGCTGTAGACCTTGGAGATGTCTGTGGCCAGGCGCATTGTACTTTGCCCCACCCGTACTCCATCCACTTCATCATGGGGGGAGGTAAGGATTTTGGCTGGCTTCATCCCTGTCTGGGTGCTAGAGCTCTCAATCCTCTAGGGCTTGAATCAGATCCTTTGCCAAACTGACATGCAAAGTAGGACCTGCTACTGTCATGTGACATTATCCAGTTTCTTTGCATTTAAAAGCAGGAACTCTTTCACTGATTCACCCTGGGTTGTGCCTTGAGTGACTTGGGCATACTTGAAGGATGGCCAATTTCCATAGCTACGATTGTAGCCAGTATTTTTCTCAGACCTTTTCCTTTTCACCCTCTTCCATATCTTAATTATTAAATAAAAAAGGTATATGGCATAATTGGGTCATAGAGGTACAGGGGCCCATATGAAGTCTTTTAGGTTGACTGACTGATGAAACTTTCCCTTAGTGTTTGTCTCTCTTTGGAAGATGGATCTGGATTTATATGTCTAAGAAAAGCTCATACAAGTTCTCCATGAAACATAATCTTATGCAGGGCAAAGAGAAAAATGCAGCTGTTTCATTCATAATACATTTCTTCTATTCATAATACATTTCTTCATGGATCTTTTTATTTATTTGCTAGGAGAAGTTATCCATTGTTTTGTCCATTGTAGAAAGGACAGTAAATAGTCTGAGCCAATTTCCCTGTCTTTTGTCGGCATATTGTTTACCTGCATATATACTAACTTCTAGGAATCTTTGCTATTCATCCACAGTAGAGAATGTGGCCAAGATAAACTGAACCACCATGTGAGCAAACTTTGAAAGCTCTCTACAAGCCTACTAAGATCTTCTGAAAATTGGCATAAACTTTCTTTGCATTATGGGATGTTTCTCATTGAACAAGTTACCTATACTTGAGTAGTCTTACTCCTGGAGCCTCTCACAGGAGCTGGTTGAGCTGTGAATTGCACAAGGGAGAAACTACACTCAGAGTATATTGTGGAAACAAAGCTGTCTGAAGACACAGGAGGGGATTTGAGAATACTAGGTCTCTTTTAGGAGCCAGCCCCTGACGAGATTTCTGAGTCAGTTAAAGAAGATGGCACCAATTCAATGCTCTAAAAATTAGCAGGAAGAAATTGAGAAGAATTTTCAGAGCTCTTATTTTCATAGAACACAAGTGATAAACCCATATTCCCCTGAGGGTTTGTAGGTAGTATCTTCAATGATATCAATCTCTTTGGGTGACTCTTCCTGCAACACATTTCTTCAACCTTTGCAGAGGGATGATTTCTGATTAAGAGACATAAAAGCAGGACAGAAAAGATTTCACACTACTTTATTTCCATTTTGTAGAAAAGTCTAACTGAATAATAATATTTAATTTAGACTGCCAGTTTGTCCATCTGTTGCCATTTCCTATTTCAAACAGTAATGCAATATAATACATTTTTAAAAAAAATAGGAGGGTTAAATTATTTCCAAGTTTTTTCAAAATGCTCTGAGGATGGGATAGTGGGATTTGCAGGATGCTTTCCATGTCTCAGCTGACGACATCCCTGCAGAAGGGTAGAGACCTGTTGAGGTCCATGGGTTAGCCCCCCAAGATAGCTTCACCCTACAAAATGCTTTTGGAGAGGGAATCAGCACCAGCACCTTTTTTCCTTAGATGTTTTTGTGTTCTACAGCCAACTGTGACTCTTGCAGAATAGCACTGAGTCCCCATTCATTCCATCTACTTATTACAGGTACAGTATCTCCCACTATCCAAATAGAAAAAGTGAAAAACAACAACAAAAAAAAAAAAAAAAAAAAAAAAAAAAAAAAAAAAAAAAAAAAAAAAAAAAAAAAAAACTTTGGTTATCAGGTTGAAAGCAATACAGATAAAAAATGATATTTTATCATTTAAGAGAAAAAAAACTCACAAATCTTTGTGAACAAATATAGGTTATATTGTTATCTATTAACCAAAATATTTTGATTCTAATTCCACACACTTCCAGACAGTTGAATTAACTTTCATTGGATGTTAACTTTACTGAATTCAGGCTTACAGATACATTCATAAATTCTATGATTTTCTATTAAAAGTTATAGGGAGAGAACCTGATAAAATTTATAAGGGAGCGGCAAGGAGGCCACTATGTTTCCTGAAGACTGAGGCTAAGCTCTTATGAAGGTGACATTTCCTGCTGTCCATGAGGTCTACTGGCAAGCTGGATCCCCAAACATGGCAAACCAACGTGGCAGCCCAGCATGTAGACAGGTGAGCAGGGATAGTTCTTTAGGGCTTTAACAAACAGGGTCCTGAGAATGTCAGTCACTAAGGGTATCTAGAGATAAAAGGCTATGTAGGATAAAAACACATTTGAGATGTTGAGCACGAAAAGAAGCAGGATGGGTTAGAAGCTGGGTGACTGTTATATGAAGGGGTCAATCGCCATTTCTGCCAAAAAAATGAAAGAGCTGAATAAGACATTTGGAAGAAAAACAAATGAGGTCACAGAAAAATGCATACTTAACCTTAGGTCAGACATACCAACATCTTGCAAGGTCCCTTCCATGGCTAGATTAGTAAAAATGCCCTGGCAGCTTTAAACTGACTCATGCTTGCAATGGGTGACTAAAAGTGGGAAAGAGAAGGAAAAACAAAGGCAGAGAAACTTTAGGATGGCATGTGTGTGTCTTTTGCTGTCTTTAAGAAGCATTGAGTCCATGTGCTTCCCTCTACTGATCTAGGACGCTGTTTGCAAAGACCGTGGCAAACACCCCGAGCTCCCCTGCTCCTTACATGTTGCCAGTCTTCAGCTTCCTGCCTCCCCCCAGTAATTAAAACTAATATCAGGAAAAACGTTAAGCAATTTGGATTTTCTGACAGATGAAAACCTGAATGGGAGAAAAGAGACAAGAAGAACACTGAATCATATCCTGGCAAAAGGAGGAGGAAAAAAAAAAAAATCTCAGCTAGAGTCCACAGACTTCAAGCAGAAACAAAACATCGCAGAAGGTCTTTAGCTCCTGGGTGTGCTTACCACCAAACTCTTGCTGGCTTTTGGATCCCAGAGGGTCTTTTGAAGAATTCTTTCTAGTCTCTTAGTGTTTGGGAAAGAATTGTCAAGGTAACTGGAGAAGCTCATGAGAGTGAAAAAGAAATATGCTCTATAGAGTAAGACCAGCCTGCCGTAAGACTCACAGTGGCCAGTAAAGAAATGTGCACTGCAGAGCACCGGTGCGGCCCAGCACGGATGCACAGCAGCCTCAGGATGATGGTGGGGCATGCTCTGCCTCCCACTCCCAGCCTGAGTTTTCTCCCTTGTGAAGCAGACACTTGGGAAGGTTGTCCTACCACAAGCTCACCCGATACTAGCCCTACACTATTCCCTTAGTGCGCTACTTTTTTCATGCTGGAATCAAGTGAAGAATCAGAGATAGCACTTTCAGATTTGGGCCAGAAGCAGGCTTTGAGGACATTGTTCTATACATGATTTGGGTCTTCATTGCTCACAGGGCACACTCACTTGCTCAGCTGGTATTGTTACATCATACTCTCCTGCCTCAGTGATACGGTGAAGATAAGACAATTAAACATCCAATATAACATTGCTTATGTGAAGTAATTTCTCGTGGGGATCAATATAAATTATGCTCTGATGAACATATCCTGGTATATATGCCAAGCTTTGGAAG
The DNA here is from genome assembly GCA_004027165.1 of Ctenomys sociabilis. NCBI lineage: Eukaryota > Metazoa > Chordata > Mammalia > Rodentia > Ctenomyidae > Ctenomys > Ctenomys sociabilis. The sequence goes on from PVKA01015025.1 coordinate 45,413, forward strand.
ACAGATTTGAAGCCAGATTTCAAATGCTTATTTCAGACTTTCCAAATTTTTGTTAGTTCAGTCTAAAGCATTTGCTGAACCCATTATTCACATCTGAGCCCATCATACATTTTCTCTGATTTAATTTCCTCCCATGTTAAGGCATTACAAAGTTCAGTAGTACATGTTTTGCATCTTAAAGTGTTTTTATTATTTAATGATAGATTGTTTACAATATGACAATTGGATGAACACAATGGATTTTCTTACTTTCACATTGGACACATTTCAAATTGAGGGATCTATGTGGCTACAAAACAACAAAGCAGTTCTCAGTGAAAGTCAGCATTAGATATTCTGCCATAACCGATATCTTAATTTCTAAGTGCTGATGCAGGTTTACTGGAAATGTCTGTAGTAGTGTTCCTACTTCCGAGGCTTGGTTTTGATGAAGGAGCCATAGCATAGAAAAGAATCTGTTTTATTTATTTATTTTTTCTTCTTACACACAAATACAAACAGGTGTGAACGCATGCACAAGCTCTGCTATCACGCGCCTTGGTCTCCTGCCTTATGCGGCATCCTACGAACCTGATGTCTGGATTTTAAAAGAACACTGTAGAAAAACTGACCTTTAAAGAGGTCCTATCATTCTGCAATAGCTGAGTATACAAGGTGTGATCAAAGTATATGGTGAATATTTACATATTTATATTTACTTATTTATTTATTTGTATTTAGGACAGGCTGGACAGGGTCTCACTGTGTAGATGGGACTCTAAGTGATCCTCCTGTTTTCGGCCTCACAAGGGCTGCGGATACAGCCTTGAACGATGCTCAGTCTCAGTGGCCTTCTCAGTGCATCCGGGGAGAGGCCGGCTCCAGCAAGGCAGGCCCAGGGATAGAACTTCCGGCCCCTGCGTCTGCCAAAACAGGCAAATTCATCCAATTAACTATTTGGCCAGCTCTAATATTTACATTTTTTAAAACTTATAGTAAATATCAACTTGCCATTAATCACTTTCAAAATATGTTGCTCAGTCTGAACATACCTATTTCATCATTCTTGCTACTTTCTGAAGTAGTTTTGGAAGACTTATTTTTTGTCTTTATTTTTTATTTTATTTTATTTTTTTTGCAGAACCAGGGATTGAACTCAGGCTCTTGCACTTGCTAGGGAAATGCTTATTCCACTGAGCCATCTCCCTGGCCCCCATTTTTTGTCTTTAATGATGCTCGTATGGCTGAGCAGATTATTTCTTTTCTTTTTTTTTTTCTTTTTTTTTTTTTTCTTTCTTTTTGTACCGGGGAATCAAACTTGGGACCTTGTGTTTGCCCAGCAGATGGTAGGGCCACTGTGCTATATCGTTGGACCCTAAATAATTTTTTTCAAGAAAATAAAATATAGGGAAATTAAATGCCCTGAAACAAATCAAAACAAAAATAACATTAGAAATGATGCAGAATTTTACTAAACAATATAATAGGAAGTCAACCATGGCTGTTATACTGTGTATTGTTGTTTTCAATTTATTCAGATTGCCAGATGCAAGTATGCAAAATTGGTCAAATAATTTCAAAAATGAAAAAAATAAACATTAACTGTTCCTTTCTATAGACCACTAAAATGAACAGTACATACATGCATTTTTTTCTTCCTTCCATTTTCTCCCTTTCCCTCATAGAAATAGGTTTAAAAATATTTGCATTTCATGGTTGTTTTCACATTGTAATAAAGCCAGAAATCATCTAGGGCTGGACCCAATTACGATGGCTGATGGAGACACACTACTTGTATAAGCCAGCCACACAACAGCACTCACTATACTTGTTACCACACCTCATGAACACAGTCACAAAAAGGATTGTAGAACTTCAAAATGAAAATTACAATAAGAAATGTGTGTTCAAATCAAGAAGGAGTATTTTGAGTGGAATTAATAATAATATGTCTGTGATTCCAATTTTTTTAATGCACATTGGCTTTATATTTTATCCACCCCTTGTATGCATGGAACATAGAAGAGAAACACAAATTAAATGAGTGTAATTATCAGAATAGCAATGGGTTCTTTGACTAGTAGGGTGTGTTCAGAGAAGCCTTCCTATTCAAGTAATGAAACAAAGAAATCGCCTGATTGTGCAGTGACTTGACAGGACTAATGACACAAAAGATGGAGTGGAGTCAGAAAGAGCCATATGCATAGCTAAATTTAGAGAGTGGAAGCGTAATCATGAGCTAACCTCTTAACCTCCAGGAAAGTAGGAGTTACAGATATAGGATAGAAATAATGAGGAATGGAGACAGGCTAATGAATGGGAGGAATGATTATATTTTTTTTTTCTGGAATAATGGAGATATCTTCTAGGAAGGAGGGTGCCACTATTTGCCTTTCTTCCATGATTTCCAATCATGGTGGCTTGTGCATGTGTTGAATTTTTAAAGGAGAACAGTTTATGTGAAGCGACTTGTATATTTTAGTTCTAGACAATGTAACCAAAATATTTATACATCTGTGATAAAAGTCTGACCCAAAGGTTGAGGCAGCAAGAGGTGCACACAATATGAAGCAGAAGTCAAGCCTTATCTCTCTTTCCAGTTGTCCACCAGATATTTGCAGGTCTAACCAAAGAGCCAGTGCTTTCATCAAAATCTAGCTTCATCTCCCCAAAAAGTTATCCAGACAACCATCATCCTTACAATTTATATGACAAAGGTGTTTGCTACAGTTCAGAGTCTGATAATATATAGTATAGTCCTGCTGTATGACCTCCAAAATTAGTGATGCTAAGTATGCTGAAGCAGTAAACTTGGGGTTCACATGAGTTTTTCCTTAAAACTGTAATTTTTGGATATTGGGAGTCAAGTTGATCAGGTGGTTACTCTTATCATAGAACATGCTAGATAACACCTTTTCCAGGAGCCTGATTATTAATGTGTTAGTCTTTAGTGAAAAATGTGGGTATGAAGAATCTTCTCTGTGGGTACCTCTTGGATTCTGGCATCTTCAGTCACTAGAATTCACTGAGAGACTGGTCATTTTCACATTTCGCACTTCTTCTGTAGACAAATGAGTCTAGGCATGATGTTCTCTGGAACCATTTTAAGATTCTGCTTGTCCTCATTGTCCCATGGACTCTGGCCCTATCTTTTTTTTATTTGCCAGAGACTGTGCCTTGCCTTCTACGCCCTTTGTCTGCAGTCTGGAGAGCAATGTTTATCAGACAGTTGCTCTTTTTCAGGTGCTATAACTAGGTGGAGAGAAGGGTGTGTTCGATGGCTTATTTTCAATATCACTATCAACTTCAGTGTAGAGAGAAGGCTTGAAGACAGCTGAAACAGTCCACTCCAAATTCTTCAGGTAATTCTTATTTGTGCTATTCCACTGGATTAATGTTAACTTGTCTGGCAGCTACATCCAATATTCCACTGAAGGGTAGGGTCCAGTTCCCCAGTGTATTGATCTCTCAGCCTGGCCACCAGACCTGTGTCTTACTTCCCAAGGCAAAAGTTATGAGAGAAGCATTAGCAGAGGTAACTAAAGAAGCTGGGAGACACAAGCTTGCCATGTTCCTAGCACATGACCTGCTGAGGCTGTTCACTCACATGCGATAATCTGCATATATGTTGTACTTGTAATTGGTTCTTACTCTATACTCATTGCAGCCCTCTGTGATTACATTGACCTTGTTTCCCCACAATTCGAAAGCATATTGGGTTGAGGGACAATTATCCCACTGAACTTGAATCTACTGAATGAACACTATTGCCATTCAGTTCAGTTCTGAAGGCTGGCAAATTGTAGAAGGAGACATACAGACATACATACAGATATCCATCCTTAGCACCAGAAGAGAAGCACACACTCACACTGCTGTTCTTCATTCTATGTGTTTATGTATTGGCACCAATAAACAGGCCAGAGTAGAAAAGGGTAAGTTGCATTGTTTTTATAAATGTAATTGCTGTGTCCTCTCCAATTAGAGTTGCTCCCACATTTTTTTTTGCCTCTGGTATTCTCTTATCAATTTTGAACCTTTAAAATAAAATAAAAGAGCTGAAACTTTTTCAAGAAAATGAAAGAAAAATATAAAAAGCAACACAAGCATATAAAATTTTCTCCATTTTTTAGGTGGTATTGCTTTAAAGGTTTTTAAAGGAATAAAACCTACATTGCTTAAGAATTGAATGAAGGGAAATATTTTATAATTTTTGAAGTCCAGTGCAATTAAGATAATTGCAAAACTTATACTGTAAAATTGTCATTTATAATCAAAGGTAACTTAATTTTAATGGAGGTCTATGGCCCAGTGGCGAGACCCCTATAATAGCATTTGCAGTTCCGCAAATGTCTTCCTGCTGCTATCACCAGTTGGAATGATTACTTTCTGATTTGTATTTAAAACTCATAGAAACATGCTTTTCAAAGGCTTTCTAGTAAATGGCTTTCATTTGAACATGTAAAGAGCTTTCTATTATTTGGAAAGACAGAGTAGTCTTTTTTTTCATGTCAATAGCCAACTTCCTGACAGATATCAAGATAATGGTGTCAGTTCATATCCCTTCCCAACCTTCTTGCTATAGAAATTGTGATTTTTAAAGGCACATTTTAAATAAAAATTTTATGAACTTTCCTATAATTTAGCACCGAGCAATACTTTAAAAAAATCATTCTGCTATGAAATATATAGTACATACACCACCTCTTTAACTATTCTAAATGAAAGGTCAGTACATGAGATCCCTCTCATTTAAAATATTTAAACTTTGTGTTCTGCCAGAAAGCATAAAACATTGGGATCATGTTATATTTTGGAAAGCTGTTTCACACTACTGCCAAAAAAAAAGGCAGGATTTCAACTCTTGAATGATGGGACTTTCCTCTGAGAAGTTTTGACCCAAGTGATGATAATTATTTTTTAATGAGTATTTTTTAGAATACTCATGGAATTTAGGCTGAAAGTGATAGGAACAATGTGCTCCCTGAATAACAGCGACTGTCATTTAAGTTCTAACCTACCCAGTAAGTGGCTCAACACTGCTTTTTCTTTTGCAGAGGTCAGTTTCAGCTAGATCTTAAAAAAATAAAACAATAAGAATAGGATTTCAAGAAAGTGCTATCTAAAGCTACACATGCTATATGGTGAGGTAGTTAAGATGATTTGATAATGGAGACGCTAATGAAAACTATGAAGTGTTAAGCTATAATAAGTTCTAAAATTTTAGACTTTTTTAGTGATATTCATACAACTCTTACAACTTCCCAATAATATACATCCACATAATTAAAAAGGCTGTAAGTTACATGACCAGATTACAAACTAGAGGCAAGAAAATAATTACTGAGGTTTAAGACCATCCCCAAGCACTTTTTCTGAGAAGACATGGCAGTGTTTCCTACTCTTAATGTAAAATGACTGAGCCATATTAGTAAATAATGTGACTTATGAAATTTTCAGGTAGAAGAATGCCAAAAAGAATCTTGTGTTGCTTGCAGGACATGATTAGTCTTAAGTTGCCGAATTTAGTACACATTAATTTGTATGGTTCAGTAAAAAAGTAATGCACATTTAAATCCAATTTATTTAATTAAGCATTATTCAATAATGTCTATTTATATGAAATATTAGTGTTTAGAAAGTTTTATACACAAATATTAAATAATACAATATTTAGTAGAGAAGGAAGATGCAGTGTAATGTTTAAAATATAAGTACAAAAATATTATGAAA